>JAWWEU010000029.1:3150362-3174264 GCA_035583155.1 Acropternis orthonyx
TTGGACACTTCCAGGGATGGGGCAGCCACAGCTTCTCTGGGTAACCTGTGCCAGGGCCTGCCCACCCTCACAGGGAACAATTCCTTCCCAATATCCCATCTAACCCTGCCCTCTGGCACTTTCAAGCCAATGCCCCTTGTCCTGTCACTCCATGCCCTTATGAAAAGCTCCTCTCCAGCTCTCTTGGAGCCTCTTTAGATACTGGAAGGAGCTCTAAGGTCTCCCTGGAGCCTTCTCTTCTCCAGGCTGAACAATCCCAGCTCTCTCAGACTTTCCTCTTAGGAGAGCTGTATATGAGGGGTCTGTCCTTGCCCTGGCACCAGTGGGGAAGGCTCTTGCCTCAAGCTGCTGGCTGTGCCCTTGCTAACACAGCCCCACACACACTTGACCTTCACTGGCATTGGCCTGGGGTTGCTCCAGCCCAGGCTCAGTTCTGCCTCATGGTGCTGCAGGCAGAGGCTGGGAACAGCTTCTTCAGCTGGAGGAAACCCCCCAGGATGGGATTTGCTCAGTGCAATGTGAATAAAGCACTGACATACAGGGAGCATCTCAGGATCTTCATCCTCTGAGCAAGCCCCAGTCCCACACACTCCGACAACTAGGTCAGGCACCCTTAATCCTGCTCTTAATAAGTCAGTTTCATCCTTGGGGCAGGAGACACCCCTTCACACCTCATTTGCGGACCAATATGAAATGCAGACTTCTGTGAGGCTCTCTATGCCCCAGGACCCTGTTCCAGGCCATTGCAAAGTGGTCACAGACTTCTCAAGCTGTTGGTTTCTAAGACACACCTTCCATCCTCCTTTTGCATGAATGAGAAGTAATTTTTGGTGGCAACTTTAATGGCTGTTCAGTATAACTCAGAAAGACATGACTGGCAGATGTTTGGTGCTTGGTGCTTCTCCTTCACATGATCCATGCTATGTAGATGGGCAGCCACCACCAACACAGCAGCTAGAGCTGGACCATGTCCCCATCTGCCTCAGCCAGCCTGTCACAACTGCCTCCTGCTTTGCTTAGAGAGTGAAACATTAGTGAGGTGAACCTGTTTTTCTGGGCATTTGGCTTGGGAATATTAAGAGTTTCTAAGTTCTCTTGGTTACTCTTGTTGAAGAGAGGCCTTGCACTCCTCGGGTTAAAACACCTCCGGTGACATCCTCTGCTGGGATAGACCATGTGCTCCAAGTTCCCATCTCATCTGAACAGGAACAAGTATTTGATGTACAGGCTGTAGACCTCATCCATAATGTGGCTGGAGAACAGGAATGGATGTGCTTTTGTGACCCAACTCACCAATGAATTTCCCAAACACACATGTCACACATTGCCCTGGGCAGAGGGTGTGCACATGGACACAAGGCTTCTTTGAGGAGGCAACCCCAGAGAGAGATGGAGACATCACAGCCATGGTTCTTCTTTTTGAAGTACCTTTCCTCCTTCTTATGTCTCGGCTTTGACCTCTGTCCTTTCAGTACAGCTGAAAATAAAAACCTTTTACCATTCTCGTTGTGAAAATCCTCATTTATTTCTCCCATGGGCTGGTTTTTATATGATTTTGAAGACCTCAATCGTATCACTTCTCAGTTTCTCCTCTCCAGATTGCAGTCCCTGCCTGTTCTCAGAACACAGCAACAGCTTCACCACCCCCTTGAGTATTTTGACTACCTTTTTTGGATATTCTCTACCTCTATTACTTCTATCACTGTTACAGTCTGGAGAGAGGAAAAGCAGGGCTGCAGAGTGAATTCAAGATATGAGCACACCACAGATTTGTCCAGCACCAAACTGTTCTGTACATCTCTACAGGAGTCCCTCCCTGATGACACCAAGCTCTAACTCACCTACAACATTTCTGCTGCAGACCAGGCTCTAAGGAGCAGGGCTGGGCTCTCAGCCACACACTCAAAGGTGCTGCTCCCAGGCTGGATAAACATGAAAATGGGAAGAGTTTGAGGGACAGTGTCTGTTCTCCCCTTACTGCTCCTCTGACCATGTTACATTTGATACCACTCTGTGAAGCCCTTCCCTGTGCTCCTGGCACCTGCTGGATCCACCAGAAGATGATGGAGCCACCAGCATCATCTCTGGCTACATTGCCCATCCTGTGTTACAGCTGAGAGTTGATGTGTGTGACTGTTCGTAGGTTCAGGTGGGACTCTGCCCCCTCCCAGTGCCCATGGGTCCATGGAGATGCCCTTCCCTCTGAAGATACAGATGGGGTCCACCTGCCTGGGGTGCTCTCAGGGGGGTCCCAGCACTTTTGGTTACAGTCTTGGCTTGTGACTTGAAAAAGCCACCCCGTCTTTCAGTTCCCTGCTTTGCAACAGCCTTTCTGAGACAGGGCTAAGCATTCAGGCTTGTAGTGCTCTGGCTCCTGGGAGCCTGGTAGGGGAACAGTGCTCCTCACCTGGGAGGTGAGGCTGGAAGGAGTGAGAGATGTGCTTCAGACGGGGAGGGACTGGACAGCCACGCTGGGGGTGAGGTCTGTGTGGTCTCCTCCAACCCACATCTCCAAGCCTTGCCATCTGGGAGGGAATTGTGGTTCACATGGGCCAGTGAAGCATTGTGGGACCACAACCAGGCTTCACGGAGCCACCAGGGCCACCCTGCCCATGCCAGAGTCAAGGTGCTGGTTCTTCCGACTGGGTGATGCCACATGCCAGCACTCACCTGGGCTGAAAGAAAATGTGGTTCAGCAAGGACATATGAGCAGTCAGTGATGCCACAGTCATGCTTTGCAGAGCCCTGGGGGTACTGATGGTCATTGCTCATGGACAATATGCTGTCCCAATGGTTCCCATCCATCTCTGACACTTTAAATTGCAGGTCCTACATCCTTCACTTCCAATGTGGAAAAGAATCCGTGGATAAAACACATCCCACAGACTAAAATAAACCAGCCACATGCTAAAAAAAGAGCCTTTGGGTAATCAGAAATCACTGTGCATGGAACATACTTTTTCTTGAAGCTAAATCCTACAGCTCCCCATTTTGAATTTTTATTAGAGTCCCCAGAGTGATTAGGACACATTCAGATCCAAACTACTCCTGCTAAACTTCATCTTGGGGAAACAACAGCAGTTTTTTGCTTATAGAAGACAATAAAAATGAGTCTTAAAATCCTTAACAGATTTGCTGTTTGCACTCTTTTGCAATTACTCAAAGAGGGAAAATAAAAGAATATATTTAGCATTTTTTGCATGCTCCTTTCTTCATATTGACATGGTGGCTGCACAGCACTTGGTGCACTGAGCCTTCCTCTGGCCCTGGGTGTGCAACACGCAAACCTGACTGTTCCCTTCACAGGCAAAACAGGGTCATGGTTTCAAGCCTGTGGGGGTGAAAGCCTGGACTGTGCCCAGTTTCAGGCTCTGGAGAGACAGGAGAGACATTGAGCACCTGGAGCAGGTTCAGGAGAGGCTGTGGAGATGCTGAAGGGACTGGAGCATCTCTGGGAGCAGCAAAGGCTGAGGGAGCTGAGGCTGTTCAGCCTCCAGAGGACACACTGAGAGGGCACCTCCCCATGTGTGTGAGTGCCTGCAGGGAGGGGGCAGAGCCCGGGTCAGGCTCTGCTCGGGGGGCTCAGCCATGGCACGGGAGGGACGGGCAGGGACTGATGGCCAGCAAGTTCCACCTGCACATGAAGAAGAGCCTTCCTGTTTGGGTGGCCAAGCACTGGAACAGGTTGCACAGAGAGGGTGTGGAGTCTCCCTCACTGGAGATATTCCACAACAGTCTGGACACAATCCTGTGCCATGTGCTCTGGGCTGGCCCTGCTGGAGCAGGGAGGTGGAACCAGATGACCCACTGTGGTCCCTTCCAACCTGACCCATTCTGCAATTCTGTGATTCTGTGACTGCACTCTCACTTTACATCTTGGTGATGGGGCAGGGGTTGCTTAAGCCTCCACAAAAAATGGGCCAAAGCACAGGGACAGTGAGCTTACGTGTTTCCCAGGAGAAGTGTGAACTTGAGGCAGAAGGTCCAGAAAGCTGATGAACATGGATCTGAACTTCCCTGTGTTCTAGACAGCGTGTTGTGTTTGTAATCTTCCTGGGACAGGCTCCTTTAAACCCCATCCAGGGCTTCCTAGTTTGACTGTGGGGAAGCAAAGATCCTACTGCAGTCAGTGGGGTCTGTCTGACCCTTAGATCCTCACTCCTGCAGAAGGAAACCTTGACCCCCATGGAGACCTTGCAGGGCTCCCCGTGGGTTACACCTGCAGAAACACACTGCGCTTCACAGGAATCCTCCTGTGGTTCAGAGAGAACCAAGGAGCCTGCAGAGAGGGAACAGCAAAGGAGGGCACATTTTTACTGCATCCTGGGGGAAGGAGGAGAAGGGCAGCTCCCACAGACCTGTCGTTCCTGCCTCTCCGGGATGATGCTCCTCACTAAGTGGATCTGTCCAAGGTGGTTGTTGGCTGCAGCAGCCCAGGCTTGTGAGCCTGTGGTGCAGATGTAAAGCCTGCAGCTGTAAAGGCAGGTCACAGGGATGCTAAAGAATCCCAACCAGCCCTTCTCTGGCATGGGAGCAAAGGAGGGGAAAAGGGGCAGAGGCTTCCTGTGCCCTGGAATCACATCTTCAGAGAAGAGCTTGAGAGCAGGATGCCTTTCTGGGTAACAGGTGGGGCCCAGTAGCTCAAACCCTGCCTCAGTGCAGGACAAACAGCTCACAATCAGTCCATCTTGTTCAAGATGAGTTTTCAAAGGGTTCTTCCAGGCAAACCTCACCCCTGAAGAGCAGGTTTTCTTGGCTCAGCTCAGAGCTAGCTCCATCCTCACCTGTGCCTATCTGCTCTGCTGCTCACCTTCTCTTGTGGGGGAGCTTCATAGTTCAGGTGGCTGTAAAACTTGACTTCTTTCCCGGTTGTCTGTAGGGGTTTTTCTTACAAAACCAGGCTGTTTATGGGGCTTTTCCACTCAGTTCCGTGCAGCATTGCAAATGAATTCATTAAAACCCAGCTTCCCCCCCAGCCAGAGTTACCTTCCATAAAAATCCACAACAGCTGCAACTGCTTCTCATAACCCATAAATGGAAACAGCCTTCTTCCCTTCTTTTTCCCTCCCTTTGCTTTGATCCTCCCTCCCCACATTCTCCCAAATATAATAAAATTCTCCCAAAATAATAAAACAGGGCTGGCAGCTGACTCAGACCCCAGAAAAGGAAATACCTGCCATGCTGTCTCTCTATACTAAACCTGTGCAACCCCTTCTGAAAAGACCTTAGCAAGATTTCGGGAGGCAGCAGGTGAGTCCACCCTGTTTTCCCACTGGAAGAAACATCCAGAGTGATGGAAAGCAGTACTGTAGAATGAAACGGAGTTTTGGAAAGGAGGTTAACTTCCCTTCACATTCCAACACATCAATGAACCTGAGAGATGAGGACTAGTAAGACACCAGACTTATGGAGATGCTCTGTCCGCAGAAGTTGGTAGACAAGCTGTTTGCAGACAGATGGACTCCAGCCTAAGGAACAGAGGGACCAGCAGCACCAGATGCCCAGAACGTGCAGAGATGGCTGGGCTCTGGCTTTGGGCTCCTTGGGAGCTCAGTGTGACCCAGAGAGCACTGCAGGGAGCAAGGTCTTCCTGAGCATCTCCCAAACCTGTCAGGAGAGTGGGAAAACAGCATACAGACTTTTGTGGGTGCTAACATCATAGACAGCTGTTTTGGGCCCAGTTGCTGGTGCCCGAAGCTGATGGGTAGCAACCTGCAACACCAGGTAACTCCTCACTTGTGGGTGAAAGTGTGAAATCTCCTCTATCTCCACATAGCACTCACCAGAGAATGACAAGGATTATATTCATGCAGCCAGACTGGCAAATCCTGCATCCATAGGGAACCACCAGGAACAACCTGATGGCAGTAGTGTGAATGGGACAGCCAGTCTGGAAGCTGGAGGATGATGGAGTGGCTCCTTCTTTGAGAAAGAGAACAATGAGCATTGTGGATGTCATTGTACATATCTACAGACATCTCAAAAGGTCTGCCTTTCCACCTTGGACCATGTCCAGAGAACAAGGAATAACTTCAGTCTCTTCTCTGTGAAGAAGGGGATTAGGTTCCCCTGGCAGAGAGGAATGGTCCTTGTTTTGCCCAGTAGAGAATCAGCCCTGGTCTCCCAAGGGTTCTCCCTGCTCTATCAATTAAGCATATTTTCTGCTTGCCAGCACAGCTCTGCACCCTCCAGGCCACAGCAGCACACCACTGGGGTCCTCATGTCCTTGAGGATCCCGTGTAGACAAACAACTGGTTTGAGACTCTGGGATGTTCCTGAGTGCCACCATGTCAGCCTTGCAGGGCTCCAAACCAGGAGCATTGGTACAGGGCATCCATGACTAGGTAGCAGAGGTTGTGACTGCTGAAGTTGTTCATGCCCAGAAAGCATCAAGTTCTGAAATGGCTCGTGGAGAAAGCCAGGAGATTGTCCAGGTAGGACTGAGCCCTCCAACTGGCTTCAGAAAACAAAGCCTAACAAGGTTTCAACCAGTGTCCACTTTGGACCTGAGGCAAGAGAACCATCTATGAGGGAAACAGCTGGGCTAGTGTCACACCACCAGAGATTTTCTATTTTCATCTCAGTGAAGGAAAGGAAGAACAACTTCCCCCACCCAAATCAGGCTGAGGTGCACTTATTTGGCTTGAAAACACAGACTCAGCCAAGATTTGCTGTCAGCCAACAAGGCTGAAACTTCCCTGCCTAACATTGCAGGGTGTCAGGGCACGAAACATGGCAATTCCACTGAAGTCAGCAGCTCCACTTGGGCATAAAGCTGTCTGCCCAGAGGACCTGCAAGGAGCAGCCTGAGAGAATGAGATCTAATATGAAGGGACTTTAAGACGTCATCAGCACCAAATCAAGATATTCAGGAGGCAAAACGCAAACTGGAGAGAGGAAGCCACTACAGTGGAACAGACAGGACAATGCTGCAGGAAAATCACCTCCTCTCAGACTAGGATGAGAGCATCAGCACTTTTCCTAGTGAATATTCCACTAGAAATTCACCAGTTCTTCAGCAAGCCATTTTTTTTTCTGTGGTTTAGCCCCAAAATTCCACCTTCCCTTTCAAAACTGCAGAAAACATCCCTATAAAGGAAGTGGGGGCTAAGCAAATCTTCCTCTTCAAAAGGCAAACAGATGGTCACCGAACTTCTGAAAGCTGCCCGTTGGCTGTAGAACACCAAGGAGGCACCGAGAGTCCATCGCTCTTCCATGCTGGAGGAGTCACACTCACTGTGTTCCTTTCTTCAGCATCATTCACTCAAGAAAAAAAGATCTGGGGCACACCTACATTTTCAGTGTGTCCATCACACCTATGTAGTAATGTATTGTCTCTCTCAGTCTCCCAGACTTGAGTCTGCAGGGTGCAGAGTGTCAGTGAAATGGTTGAAAATATAATTGCTTGTTTATTCTCAGAACTTACAGACTGGATGGAAACACTAAAAGAAAAGCAGGATTTCACTGCTCCGTTAGGATGTGGTAAGGTCTCATTATCTTTAACAGGAGATGCTAGTCAGAACTTGGATATACCAGAACTTGTTTGAATACATGGAAAAGCACTTTGAGTGGGACTCAGCTCACTCAAATGTAGACATCTCCAGCTGAGCTCAGCCCCCAGGGTTCAGTCAGCAGAAAGGCTGCATCTGATCTGCATTAGAAGTCTGTGTTACAACCAGAACAATGCAGGCTGCTGCTCCCTGACTAGACCCCCCCAGCCTGGGACAGCAACCCCAGCTGCTGACGTTCCTGCTGCAGACACCCACGCAGAGAACACGGGTCTCCTGCCCAGCACTGCTGACCATCTCGGGGGGGTCTAATCAGTGACCTGAACTGGCTTCCCTAAGCATGGATGGCTCTGAGCAGCATGAAATGTTGAGGCTGACTTGTTTTGAAAACCGAGCAAGTTGCCCAGAATGTGCAACTGAAACCCTGACAGAGCCATTTTGCAGCTCCTGTGCAGAGGTTTGATCTGTTCTTTATGGACCTGCTGGATAACCAATGCACTAGGAGTGGGACTTCCCTCATTAAGGAGCCTACTTCTAACAGGCACACTCCTAAACTGATGTAAAGGTGCTTTATAAAGACAAGGATGCTTCTTCTCCTCAGGGGAACTGTAAGAAGAGCAAAAAGCACCATCAGGCTGATGTAATCGCACCAGGATAGTGCCCTGGTTTAGCTACACCTGCTCAGGGACCAAGGGGCTCTCCCAATGTGCAAGATGCCCTGCACTAGATCGTGTGACAAGGGTACACCAGGCTGCAGTAGGTCATTTTGCCTCTTTTTTTTAGGTGTTTTCAGGGCTTTTCTGCTGCTCCTTAGACATCATTATATTTGAGCATCAGACAATGACTTCAGGAACTGATGAATTACATTCTAGACTCAGACTTCACTGATGCACAGAGAGGCCAGAGGGGCCTGCCATGACTAAGTATGCTGTAAAGATGAAATAAGGGTTCAGGAGATGAATGCTGCTCAGCAGCATGGGGTCAGCCAGTGACCCAATGACACAGTGGCACAAGAGGAGTGGCAGTGGGGATTGCTGCAGGGGACAAGTGTGCAAACTGCACATCATGCCTGGGACTGAGGATCTCTGATCTCTGTAGTGTGCAAAATTAAAGGGACAGTGCCCCCAGGGTGCACTCCTTGCAGGTTGCTCTTATCTGGAGAGCAGTGGGTCCCCTACCCTTCTGCTTGTGCTTACAGAAAACACTCAGGTCACTAAAGCACAGGCTTCTGCTGTGGCATCATCCCTACCTCTAGCAGGAGCTGCTGTAATTTTGTGGCCACTTCCCTTCTCCCCTGCTCTGATGGCACTAATAGTAACACATCTTCATTGTAGGTGTTGCTATCACACCAGGATCTTGCTGTGATTCTGCACATCCAAACCTCCCACCTTTCACCTGGGGTTGTCTGGCACCTCTGGGCCAACACTCCCACTGGGCATTGTGGGGTCACCTCCTCTTGGCATTATCCCAGCTCTCACACTGTGGACACACAGGAAATCCAAGCTTCCCAATGCCACCTCTGAACACCCAACTCTCCCCATTCTCGCATGCAAAAATGAAAAGCCTTTAGAGGAAACCTGCACTAGCTAAAGGAGGCAGGTCTAAAACTCTGGGATAAAAATCTCTTGCTCTCTCCTGTCATGTGATCTGCGGAGAGGGGCAATGCCCATCCTAGTGTCCTGTGGTTCCCACTGCGAGGTGCAGTGCCAGAGGCAGGTCCCAGCTGTACATGCACCAAACACCCTTTCATGGTGCTCAGGTGCTGTCCACACTGTAGGAGCAGCTCACAGGCACCATCCCAGGCGGTACAGGATGAGCATCATGGATGCTGCTCAAGGGGGCTGACAGCTGCCCATGAGGGGCAGCCAACAGCCAGGACCACCCAGCAGGGAGGAGGAGAGGTGCAAAGGAAAAGGTCAGGCTTTATTACAAAGCCCATTTGTAAATAAAGGGCTGATAAACGATTAGCAGAGGCCTTAAGTGCCTTGCAGGCTTCATTTCTCAGGGTGGGAAGAAGCAGAGAAGAAGGTCACCAAGACGTGGGGCTGTAGAAGGAGTCTCTCCACAGCAACAGCTCCTGTGCAGGTGCCCAGAGCCCCACCATCCCCAGCCCCACCAACACACGCCTGGGCAGGGCTCATGGCTGTGCTGAGCAGGCAGGGGTGGAGAGGAAGGGACACTGCAGACTAACAGAGTCGAGCCTTTAGGCTTGGGAACTTCAGCCCACCCCAAAAGCCCACCCCAGCCCAGTTCAAAGGTGGCAAAAGGTACCATCACACCACAGCGACACCACGGGCCAGCAGGGCCATGCACTTTTCCCACCAGCCCCTAGGAAGGAGCCACCAAAGGAAACTGCGTCAGCTGCTGCAGCAGATTAATTCTCTTTACTTCTGGGAGGGAAAACAACCCCCTGATTATCTGCTGCCTCAGTTTCCACACCCATGCAATGGAGAAAGCTGCCTCCTGGCACCTGGGGAAAAGACAGAGCTTTAATGGTGAGAGAACACAGAAACTTGGAAAACAGCCTTGACAGGACACAGGATGGCCTTTCCTGGAAAGGCAGGTTAACATTCCCAGCTGCAGACCATCAGCTGCGGTATCCAAGCTCAGGACTCTGGCGGGGAGTGGCTCAGATAGCTGCCTTTGCCTGGTGCTGCTAACTTCGGAGGCAAAAACCTAAATACTCATTAAAGTAGCACTTGGCAGAAACCCCATCCTCAATTACAAAAATCAATTCATTCCTTTTTATGTCTGAAGCCTTTGGGGCCTCATAATCTAATTAAATAAAGCTTTCTCTCTTTCCTCTTGCCCGCTCCCACAGCTTCTGTTGTACCAGCAAAGGCAAATACATATTTTTAATTTAGCAGAATCCCCCTGCATCGTTTATCTCCTTCTGGCCGGAAACCCCTTCTCTTCCCCCCATGCCTGTGTCCTGCTTGGGCAGGATGCATCCATAGCCTGGTTGCTTTTGTTCCTAGGAAGTGTCCAAAGCACCAGAGGCCCAGTCCACCTCCATCCATTCCTGCTGGCTGGGTACCAGTGCCCATCTGAGGACTGAAGGTGCAGAACCTGGCAGGAGCAGAGCCCATGGAAGGTAAACCCAGCCTTGGGAGCGGTGCATCATGCCATGCTGATAACAGGCCTCACCCAAGTCTGCAAAATCCATCTTTCATGGAATACCCTGAGCTGGAAGTGACCCACAAGGATCACTGAGTCCAACTCCTGGTCCTGCATAGCATCCCCAGACAATCCCACCACGTCCCTGAGAGCGTTGTCCAAATGCTTCTTTAGCTGCCAGGACGTGCAGTGGGGAGAGGCTGTGGGTGAACTGAAGAAGGTGCCATAGAATCCCAGAATGGTTTGGATTGGAAGGTTAAAGATTGTCTAGTTCCACCCCTCGCCATTGGCAGGAACACCTTCCACTAGACCAGGACCATCCTCTCCTCCTGTGCACAGCACGAGCCAACACAAAGTGGGCAGAGACCTCTGTAATTGTGCCCAGGCCTTGCTACAGCTGGCAGGTCCTGCTTTGTATGGAGCAGCACTTGGAATATTTCCCTGAGCTGGTCTCAGACCATCCAGTTCTGAATCAAGTGCTGGACGGAGGTGGGAAGGTACCACAGGGAACTCCTTCTCCACCTCTATGAGGCTCTTCTCTGGAACTGTGTGAAATTTTTTGGAAAAATTGTTCATTGTCTGAAAATGATGATTATAGATCAGCTAAACCTTACACAGGTTTGTGATACATTTGTGCTGAAACCACCGAAGAGCTGGATTTTTTTAAAAAATACCTGAAGTGTAAAAAAAAAAAAAAAATAAAAAAGTTGCAAGAACTGAACTTTAGGCTTGGACTTTGAAGCATGTAAACACACAGAGAAAACAAAAAATACAACCCTTCAATTTGCTTTGGTATTACGGCATTTTCCTGCAAACCCTCACGATTTTTTAAGGATTTAAAAGAAAAAGATATTTGGTTCAAATTTGCTTTCTCATATCAAGAAAATAATAGAGAGGCAACAGCACGGAAGCTAGAGAGGAGGCTGAGCTCACATCATTCTCCCTGGGCTTTTCGGTGTGGTTGGTGAACCGTAAGTGCATCAGTCACCTGGGGCTGATGTAGGTTTTCCTGCTCGATGCTGATCAGGAGAGCTCAGCAGCACATGCCCCAACACCCAAACAGGGGGCATCACTGGGATTTGCTCTCCCTACTGCAGACCTGCAGGTTTTGTCTTTTGAGGGGAATTCAGTTCTCTGTCACAGAGCCACAGAAAGGCCACAGAGAGACGAGGAGCTCAGCTGCATGGCCTGGGGGGAGACACAGGATGGGCAGTGACCGCACAAGACACCAACTCCAGCTGTGAGCCCCCCAGCCCAGAAAACACTTCATCCAGAAGAGCACGGAGGGATCCTGTTCCCAGCGTGCTCCCTACCACACTCACAACACGCTGAAAGCTGCGGGAGAGACCAGGGGTCTCCGCGATATGGAGGTGTCTGAGCTGGAGAGCAGGAGATACAAACCCAGGGGACCAGTGCTTTGCCATAGTGGAATTTTGGGAGATTATCCTTGGAACCAGAGCACATTCCATGCTGTAGAGGAAGGTAGAAAATCCTGGGATGAATCCTGTGTTCACCCTGCTTGAAAGGAAACATTGCCCCTTCCCTGACCCCGATGAGATGTCTCAAAGCAGTCTGTTATGTCAGGGCATCCCAACAACACTGCCTTTGCTGGGAACCATCCAGGCTGTCTCAGAGAGGAGGATGCAGCAGAAGAAGCAAATCTGGTGTTACCACAGAGGTGACACCCTGACCAGCTCACATGGGACCCCTCAAAGCAGCTCTGGGAGGATCCCTTCAGGTGGGGTCTCCTCTTTTGGGACCCAGTGTGAGCATGACTCCTGGCCAGGACATGGGGACAGGCTGGCCCTTCAAGCAACCCAAGAGCAGGCAGCCTGAGCCACCTGCCAGCCCTGTCTCTTCCACAGCCACCAGTCAGGCCCTTCAAGACTGACTGGAAAACAACAGTGCTGAGAAACCAAGAAGGAAGTACATGAGGTGGTAAGAGGAAGAAGAGGAAGGAGTGAATCACATATAAGCATTGGTGGTGAAGAGGTGGGTGACAAAACATGTACCCCGTGTCAGGCTGAAGCTTGAAGCCCAGAAAAAGCACAGAGAGCGCAAGAAGGGGCTCAGGTTCAGCTGCAGCATCTCTGCTCAGGTTTCCTGTGGCTCTTCTGTTTTCTGGCCCTGCCCGGTGCATTTGAGGGAGCACTGGGACAGAACCAGTGATGGGAACAGCATTTGTTCTAAAGGAGGAATCACTAGTGTCCCTATCTGTGCCTTGAGCAGAGCTGGGTTCTGCCCAGAGTCAGGCAGGCCAGATTATGGACTGCAGGGAAGGGTCTCCCTGAGCATCTCAGCCATTCATCCCCTGTGGGAAGACAAAGGGACAGCAGTGAGGATGAAGGGTGGAGTGGGTACTGCCCAGGTTGGACAGGTCCCGCTACCCCATGAGCCCAGCCACCTCCCCAGGGCCACAGAAAATGAGGGAGGGGCACACAACTGATCCCATCCCTCTCACCTACAATTCCTGCACCACGAGCAGCACCATGAGCCTCCTGTGCAGAAAACACCACTGTACCATTTCTGAGCCTGGATGCAGCCAGCCTGCCCTGGACCCTGCCCCAGCACAGCCCTGGGAAAGGCATTTCCCTGCTGAAGTGGCAAGGAGGATGTTTCCATCCCCAGCAAATCTGGCAAAGAGGTGTGTCCACAGCAGAGGCTGTCAGGTAGCAGAGCAGCAGCAATTGCAAGAGATGTGGCCACTTACATCAGCAGATCACCCACTCCACTGGCTGCTCACACAACCTCCAAACAAGCTTTTCCCTCAGCAGGAATTTCTCTGCCCACCACCAGCACTTCTCTGGCAGTAGCCACAGATTCCCCCCCAGCCCAGGGAACATCCTTCTGGCAACACCACCAGCCTGTGGAAGTCAACAGGACCACACACAGATGCCTGAGCTGATCAGGGAATTCCATTTCCTATTGGCAACAAGCACCAGCTCCAGCTTTGGGCAGAACCACAGACACCACACGGGACAACTTTAGACTTCAAAGGAGATTTTTCACTTCAGACTCTTTGACATGGTGGCCTGACATACCCAGGGCTGTCTCATGACAGGCACAGCACACATGGCACAGAAGCTTGTGGCTATGCTGGATGGAGGGATGTTCACTGGTGGCAAAACCCATGGAGGAAGGGGACAAAAAGGTGCTAGGTGATGGGATGGAGAGAAGAGAAGGGATGGTACTACAGGCTGAAGTCCAGAAGAGCAACACTGGATATTTCAGCAGGGAGATGAGAGATGAGCAGGACCAGTTGGGGAGGGCAGAAAGCCAAGACACCTGTGAAGACTTCACACTCAGAGCTGGGTGCAGCCATGAAGAGAAATGAGGCAGAATGCCAAGTGCTGACTGTCCAGCTCCATGTGAAAAGCCAGGTGGTGAGACCACCAGAGTGGCTTCATTTCAGTCATCCTGGGGTCAGAAAAGCATGTCCTCATCTTGGGCACCTCAGAAACTGGTCTAAAACTGCTTGGCTCCCTCTTGCCACCCACTGTGCAGCTCTCGTGAGCGGCCTCAGCCAAGCACACCCTCATCCCATCCACCCAGTCACCATGAACTGGTGTTGCTGCTTCCCATCCTCACATCCCCACTGCCCCTGGAAGCAAGACAGCACCATCCAGGCACTGAATGGGCCTGGTGACAGAGAGGGGCTTCCTGGCAGAGCTCCTGCATCCCCTGCCCAACACTGCCACTGTCACCTTGGCAAAGTCACCTGAGCACACCGAGCCTCAGTTTCCCCAGACAATAATTCAGCCATGTCCTAGGGTGGGCTGAAGAGTGATCCCACACTGGGACAGGAGGAAACTCAGTATTAATTCACAACTACTTGGCTTCCAGCCTCACAGATCCAAGGGGATCTCCAGGGAAAACCACCTACTTCAACTCCACTTGTGCCTAACTTTTAGGGGGGAAAAGGACACAAAATGAGGACCATCCATTTTGTGAATCAGCCATCTCTCCGACTTCCCCCCTGGGCTCGGCCGCCCACTTTCAGACTTTATCCATTGTTTGCTTGGACCTGTACAGGAAAAATCACGTTAAGGAAAATCCTAGCAGAATCACACACTTTGGAGCAGTTGCAATGGACAATTTGACAAGGACATGGGGATTTAACATATTTTTAATGCAAAAATATCTAACGATAATATGCTTCACTCCTGGCTGAAAACATTATCTATTGGCATGGGGGGAATTTAAACCATAATACCAGCTACTATAATGCAGGCCTGGAACTCCATGCAAATATTATCCTGATCCAACAGCTACAAAGCACTGTTTATCCTAGTAATTAATTCTGTCTTATGTTTAGTGATACAATTAGAGAAACACTGCCATTCTGATGGGCTTGCTTCCACCAGTGCCTTTTACTATATTTACATCCCCACAATAGGCTTGGTCTCACAGAAAAGGGTGAAATTGCATTTATGGAGACAATGCCACATGCATTCCCAAAGCATTTTAGAGATGTAAAGTTAGGCTCCAAATTGCACGTTTATTGTGTGAGCATACAATGAGCTTAGATTAAATATTGACTAAAGCCAGCCTAACACGCAAAATAATGAAGATGAGCACAATAGTGTGATTTACTCCCAGTCGCTAGAGAAATACACATCTGTAACATATAACATGCCTTTCCCACAGATATACTCTTTGTATTCCAGCTAGCCTTAGGCAGGAAAATTTCATTTCATAAATTATGGATTTTCTTTCCCAACTGCCAACACATCCATATTACCAGTTGCAAAGGAAACAAATATAAAAACAAACAAAAAATTAATGTCATTCCCCTGACACAGTGACGAGCAGGTCACTGGCTCCTTGTACCCACAAAGTTGAGGCAGCAAAATGGAAGATAAACATGGCTAAAATCAGAGCATCCTTTCCCTTTTGTCCCTCAAGGTGTGGGAGCCGGTGGGGAGGTGTGGGCATGGCAGGTATCCTTTTAGAAAGTACTCCCAGCCCTAGCTGGAAAACTATCTGTCCTTCTCACGCCTTCCTCCTCCCCAGACTTGTGGAAGAAATTCAGGGAGACGCGGATGCTAATGGAACAATTACGATAATAACACAGCACTGAGCGGGGGCAACACACCCCCTTCCCAGCAGCTCGACCTCTAAATCCTCTAATACGGTACCGCTTCATTCAAGAGAAAAAGAAATTGTAACCCAGCAGAGACAAAAAGACACAGGAGGCAAGGCAGGATCTCACTCAGCAGCGAAGCCCCACTCCAGTCCAGATGCAGTCATATCACTTCAGCTTCTCTGTACCATCTCCATGACAACCATGTAATTTGGATGCAATAACCACTGCCGAATTGATCTTTAAATGTAGCTTTGTTATAAAACATAATACTGACCGTGTCAGGCTCAGGATAAAGAGAAGTAGCCCCCTACCAATGAGGACTGTGATTTAAGAGCCCCCCTCTCCGCCCCCGCCCCCCCCCCCCTTTTAATTTTCAGCTTCAATAATTGCGTGGATGAGTGGATTTTTAAGCCAGGGACAGCAAACACCATTTGTGTGTGTGTGAACGGCACGCTTTAGGGTAACATTGCAAACGAGACACCACACTGAGGGCCGGAAAAATGTGTCAGTGTATGTCCAGAGAACACACACTCACACTCACACACACACGCGTATCGGGGAGGTTCAATCTCCAGCAACTGAAGCATAGAGCTGATGCATCAAATAATCCTAATAAGAATCAAAGCCCGTATAACTAAGCAAAATAGGAGGGGGGATCGATGTACGGCATGACAATGAGATCAGGGGAGCTCGCACTGGCACTTACCCGAGCAATGAGCTGTTTATTTTTTGGTCCCTTCACAAATGCAGCTCCCTTTTCTCTTCAACAATCCATGCAAAATAATCTGCAGTCCCACCGATGGAGGAGTGGCCCCGTCCCTCCCCCTCCACCACCTTCCTAGACCTCCCTGTTATTGGCTTCCTTCTCCCTCCTCTCCAGCTCTCCCTCTCTCGCTGGCGACGGTTACACCTCCCAGCCTTCCCCCAAGGTGTCAAGAGACTTCTGGGGATCCAGCAGGCAGGGTGGGAGGGGACGGGGAGAGGGGGAGGAGGCAGGAGGCATGGTGAATGGACCAGGGAAAGGGTGAAATAAAGCCCTTGCTGGCGAAGCCCCCGGCAGAGCCCCCGGCAGGCGCAGACCTGCTGCTGGCTGGGAGGCTTCGCTGGCTGAGCAGGAGCTGCCAGGGATATTCCCGGAGTGCTGAGGCTTGGCCCCCACAGGCACCTGCAGAGTGCTGAGGGACTGGTCTGCTTCCTGCCAGCAAAGCGTCACCCTGCAAACTGAGACTGGCTTGAAGTTTTGGGTTGAAATCCTGCCAAATGCTCACACTGCCTTTAACAACTGATGCATTTCCATGTGCGGACGTGCAGCACTGGGAATGCCTCAAGGATTTACCCCAGTGCAGACCCCAGGTTGGGCTGTTCCGTGCCTCTGGGCACTCCCACCTGCTGCAGCCCCATCCCATCCCATCGCATCCCACCCCATGGCTGAAGAACCCCACTGGCCTCCAGCAGGAGTGCTGCCCACGTGCCTGCCTGCCAAGCTGTCTCCAGAGCCTCCCCCACCACGGTGGGCTGGACCAGGAGCCTGCTCACCACCACTGATGCTTCTCCATCCTGACATCTCCTGCATGCAAAGGCAATGCTTTTGTCTACAGGCTAATCCAGTCACCTGGTTCACCAAGATGGCTGGGGACACGGTGTGGGTGGAGAGGCACAGGTGCACCACATTTTCCTGCTATAGGGCCCCTCTTAGCAAAATTACAGATCACTGGGTGCGGGGCAAGCAGTGCCTCTTGGCCATCTGTGGCTGTAATGCAAAGGGGGATTCTGTGGGTGTCTGGGTGAGAGATGGTGCACCCACCTGCTTGATTGCTGCGCAGGGATGTGTGATCACAGAACCCCAGAATGGCCTGGGTTGGAAGGGATCTTAAAGATCATCTCCTTCCAACCCCCCTTCCACAGGCCAAACTGCTTCAAGACCTGTCCAACCCAGCCTTGGACACTTGCAGGGATGGGGCAGCCACAGCATCTCCAGGCAACCTGTGCCAGGGCCTGCCCACCCTCACAGGGGAGAATTTCTTCCTAATATCCAATTTAAATCTAGTCTCGTTCAGTTTGAAGTCATTCTCCCTTGTCCTGTCACTCCACGTCCTTGTCAAAGTCCCTCTCCCACTCTCCCGGAGCTCCTTCAGGCACTGGGAGGCCACAATAAGATCACTCTTGAGTCTTCTCTTTTCCAGGCTGAACAATCCCAATTCTCTCAGCCTTTCCTCATGGGAGAGGGGCTCCATCCCTCTAATCAACTTGGTGGCCTCCTCTGGCCTCGGTCCAACAGGTCCTGTGCTGGGGACCACAGACCTGGAGGCAGCTCTGCAGGGGGGTCTCACCTGAGGGGGCAGAGGGGCAGAATTCCCCCCTTCCTTGCTGCCCACAGATGGGGCCAGCCCAGCACACGAGGCGTTTCAGAGTCCCAGCACACACAGCTGGGTCATGTCCAGCCTCTCACCCACCAGCACACCCAAATCCTTCTCCCCAGGGCTGCTCTCAATCAGTCCATCCCCAGTCTGGGTTGGAACTGGGGGGTTTCCCAGCCCAGGTGATGCCTGCCCACTCTCAGCCTCACGGTACCCGAGCACCACAGACATGCACCATCCTCCCTTCCAGCAGCTCACGGGGGACCAAGGGCCCCCTCAGCAGCCCCAGACTGGACCTTTAGAAGAGGACGAAGGGTTTGGTGCCTGCCCCAGATGCACGTTCCAAGACAGCCAATGGCTTCCTGACTCCACGGAGAAAACCTCTCCCTAGATCTCCACGTCTCTTGGAAAACCTTGTTCCAGAGGACACACATCACTGAACGAGCAGACAAATCCCCAACACCCCAAATTAAAAAAATCATTACAATGTATAGCCAGACATCCCAAAGCCAAGGCACAGGTGAAATAATGTCCTGGAGCAGCTCAGGGGAACACGGCCGTGTGTTCTTCCAGCAGGGATACCCCCAGCACAGCACATGGGGTTGTTTGCCAGGGATAGTATCGGTAATGAACCATGTAATGAGCCACCCTGCAGCTACACTCAGGACTTATCCAACAAATGCAAGTGTGAATGAAGGTTACTGTGCTGGAGAGACACGAGAAATGCTCCTCGTGGCCAAGGTCAAGGGCAGCAAGGAGCCAGGCAAATCCAGGTGTGGGACTATAACCTCCCTTGGGGTCCTTTCCTCCAAGAGATTCGCCTTATGCCATCACAAAAGTCTGTCCTGCTGCTCTCTCTAATCAATTCTACTGTACTGGTAATCAAACAATTATCAGGTTTTGGTGCTTTAACAAAAAAAAAAAAATTAAAATAAAAAAAGCCCAATTAATATTCATGAGTCTGTTGTGCTGTTCAGGTCTGAAGGCAAGGAACAAAATCCAATTTCTGCGCAGTCAGTCCTAGGAAATGACATTTTGCAGCATGAGAAAATGAGGTTCTAGTTTCTAAGAATACATCCACTAGTGGGTTCCAAATAACTGGGTTATCAATCATTCTGCTTCTGGGAATGAGCGTATCAACAGCTGGATTCAGGGAGAAGCCTCCTCTCATCCCTTCAGCAGGATAGTGGGCTTGTCTCTGTCACTGATTGGGCATTCCTAACAGTAACAGGGTACTGACATTTCTGCTGGTAGATCTCTGTTAGATGCCTTGAATGTGTCATAATATTTTTTTTTGTTTTAAATTAAGAACTAAACTAGAGCAATTCTGGATGTGCTGTTTAACTGTCTGGATGTGCATGTGAACATGCGGATGCTGATTGCCATCTGTCACATGAGTTCTCCGGAGAAGTGGGAGCATCCTAAGGTAAGGACACCTTCCACCCACACCAGCATCGGGGGAGCCACCCCTCAAGCCCCAAACACCTCAAAGCACCCACCTGGGAGCCTGCCAGGAAACAGGGAACTGCTGGCACAAGAACTAAACACCGCAGACCACACAACAGGCACCAAAATTAACACCCACACCGTACAGACCATGGGAACACTCCAGCTAGGCTGCTGGCAGAGGTGGAAAAAAGGTGGGAGCTTGTGGTCCTGAGATAGTTCATGGTCCTGTAGCCCCATGGGATCCACTGAACCTGAGCTCCAAGGCTGCTCTGCAGACCTGGCTCTGAGTGGAGAAGACAGGACCACTTACCTACAACCCGCACAGGATTTAGTGACTTCCTCTCAGCATTTTAAAAGTGGCATGACTGCAGCAGAATGTCTAAGTTTGAAGCGCTGAATCCCTGTTGCAAGTAGCTTTCCAGCCATGCCCTGATCATGATATTTTGTATGCAACACAAGGAGACTCCTGGGTGCTGCTCAGCCTTCTCAATTTGTATTATGAAACTATCACAAGTGTTCTCATGTGCCCAGGAATGAGTTTGCTTCCATGTCCTCACACAGCTGTTTTTCTCAGGAAATCCCTTGGATTTCCCAGCTGGGACTCACTGACTTTCAGTACCTTGATGGAAGCCAGATTTAGGAGGAAGCCCTTTGAGGACCTTGCTGCATGCAGGTAATGTAGGAAGGGGGATGTGGAGGGCAATAACAACCCTCTGAAGAAAAAGGGTCAGTCCTTGAGAGCCTTTGTCTGCATTTCTCTTGACACTCGAAATCAGCTCTTTGTTCTGGGTAATATCTGTCCTGAAAAGTCTGGCCTGGAGCTGTGTGAGCAAACTCTGAGATATGGAAATGGTGGTTCACACCAAGAATATCAGAGATGGCTCCTCATGGCTATTCCAGGGGCTGGGAGAGCTGAGATTTGTTAGTCCAACCCCGAGTGGGTGGATGACAGGCAGAAATGATGCTGTAAAAATAATCATGAGGAAAAGGGTGAATGCACAAGGCTCCTTCAGAGCCCTGAGGCAGAGGCTGTTAACAGTTTTGTGAGTCTGGGAAGATGGAAAGGGGACAGGGAAAGGGGGTGGGGAATAGGGGAGTCTCTCAGAAGAGGGTCCAAGGAAAGCACACCCCTGTGTATGTGTGTGCCTGTGTGTCAGCGCACTTGGGAGAGACTCCCTGGAGCACAAGGCTTTGCTGGACTGGGGCTGAGGCCTTGGACACTGAACTTGAGACCCACAGCTGGCTCCTCTCCCCCTCTCATGTTGGTTCCTGCTCCACAGTGGCTTTTTCCAAGATGACTCAAGCTTGGAGGGCGGTCACTGAGCCACCAGGGGACCATGGTGCCATGATGGGAGAGGAGATGGTGGGAGGGAGATGTGATAGGACAACTGCCAGGGGCTTCTGCTCTAACAGCCAGCTGAAAACTCTTTGGCTGAGGGGTTTGGAAAACCCAGATGATATGTGTCCTCCAGTAAAGAAGCTGCCACTTCTGTGTGGGGAAAAAGGAGAAAGCCTCCCAGCCTGCAGGTGATATTGCTCATGGCAGGAACTGCCAGATCCAGGGGCCATGGCCCACACTTCCAGCAGGAGGATGAGGAGGGGAAAAAAATGTCCTTGGAGGTAAGATGTTGTCAAAAAATCCAGCACCCAGAATTTCTGCACCAAAGTTGTCTGAGTTACAGGGTGTGTGTGGGAAGACAGAGAGATGCTGAGCTACACCAAGAACCTGACCCTGAGACAAACTGTCCATCAGTCAATTAACTCATGGGGGAAGTAATTCCAATCCCAGAACTTCCTTCTAAACACTGTGTCTGGTGTCACCCTGCTATCATTTGCTCTGCTTAGGTAAAAAAGCCCAGCTACTTCAAGAATACTCCCCTAGGATTTTTTTCCCCCGATAAGCTGCAACCAGTTCTCCTTCTAATCTCCTCCTGGATGTGTATTCAAGTGGCACTTGTTTAGGGCTCCATATGAATCTGGATTTCTATACCATAGTTCATTCTTTGAGCTCCTCAATAACCTCTTGGGTGCTGGGCCAAGACTCAGACTTGAGTACCAGCCTGGCCAGTGCCCAGCACAGCCACTCTGATCTCCAGAGTCCTCTGGAAGGCCCAAGAGGGCACTGTGCACAGCACAAATCTCCTGTGCAGGGATTAGTCACCTCTCTGGCGCATGCAAAAGAAATCTTTATGTGCCATGGAGATATTTGATTCCCTGCCCAGTGTAGGCATTTCTGCCTGGGAAATCCCAGCCTGGAATATGGGAGGCATCATTCCTGGCATTTCAGATTTTGGCAGAAGGTAAGACTGATGCTGGATGAGCACTCTTGTCACTGTCTCCCTCCATGACAACTTTCAAATTAGTCACTGTCCTCCGAAACATCATCTTTCCTCTGCTCAGGGGGGTTCCTGAGTGTATGAATTTTCACTTGTCCTCCTGAGAGCCCACTGCTGACATAAGATCAGCTCCCCAAGCAGACCCGACCACTTGCAGCATCTGACTTGTCCTAACTTTTAGTGTATGAAAACTGTATCCTCAGCAATGGATGTGAGCAAGCTCTGGGAGGTCCCACAGGGAGTCTACTTTCTTCTGGCTACGAGGGTTCTGCAGCATCTCTTCCATCTTTTATTACACTCCAGTGCTAGGAGTCTCCCCCCTCTGCCATCCATCAGCCCAGCTAAGCAAATGTCATCCTGTGTTGTTTGACTGACTTCACAGAATCAGAGTTGGTTGGAAAGGGCCTTAAAGCTCAACCAGTTCCAACCTCCTGCCAAGGGCAGGGACACCTTCCCCCAGTCCAGGTTGCTCCCAGCCCTGTCCAACCTGGCCTTGGACACTTCCAGGGATGGGGCAGCCACAGCTTCTCCAGGCATCCCTTCTTCCAAGGTACACGTGAAGCATCAACACCCTAAAAGGATTCTCAGCCATTCCTTATGAGACCATTCAATGTAGCATTTTTTAGTCCTAGATATGTACAAACATGGCAGTTGACCAGTTGCCATTGGATGTGCTGCCTGGTTCCTGCTGGAACCAGCAGCTTTCCATCACCTCTATTGAATACGGACCCATCAGGCTGTTTTTCTCCAGAATTATGAATCCTTGGCTGGACATTTCTTCTTCTTTTTTTTTTTCTATTTTTTTTTTTTTTTGGCAGTATCAGAGCAGACTCTTCACCAGCTTCATCTAAAGCCAACATGCAGCATTTATTTTCTTCGTGACATATATGCCTATAAACACACACACATGCACACTGTCTAATAGTCCTTAATGCTAGCAAACATAATTTTCATTGACTGCTCTTCCAGATTATCTTTCCAGGTCTCTGCATTATGTAACAGTTAATTAATTTCTTTTGTTACCAAATCCCTTCTTGTTCTATTTGGGTGTTTATTACTGTTATTATTTTTGCCTTTTTCTTCCTTAACAATGATAGATTCTTAGCTAAGAATATCTTCCATGACTGCAAAACTCTGTGCGTGCTGTGGAGGAGACAGCATCTATCAAAGTTTTCCTAAACAACCCTCATTTAGAGCACACGTTATTTTCTCTCATTTTTTCCTCCAATCATTTCTTGCTTATAATTGTTCTCAGCTTAGGAAAATTGACCACTTTCAACTGCCTTGCATATGTATTATCAATTTAAGGTCACATTCTGCTCATAACAAATGCAATTAGGGCATTTAAGCAATTATTAATTCTGAGTTCAGTAATCAATTCACCTTTATCTGTCCAGTTGAGGCCTGATCCAGAATTACCCCAAATTCCCTGCAATACTTTTGGTAACAGAAAATTATCATCTGTCATTTTTAGAAGCTGTGGGGCTGTGCACTGGCAGCAGCACGAGTCCTTCAGCATCTATCCCTGAGGCTGAAAAGCTGTTCTGGGAACATGGATTTTCTTTCACTTTGCTATGGAGCTGTTTAGGGAAGCTGTTTGTCCAGCCCCCTCCTTCGACCTGGTGTCTGCAGGGAAACATCTGCTTCAAGCTGAATGGGAGAGCAGCCCCTGGTTGTATTTTAGGACAAGTCCTGCATCCAGCCCTGGGGAAGCACAGGAGGGACATGGACCTGTTGGAGCAAGTCCCGAGGAGGCACCAAGGTGATCAGAGGGATGGAGCAGCTCTGCTGTGAGGAAAGGCTGAGAGAACGGGGGTTATTCAGCCTGGAGAAGAGAAGGCTTCTGAGTGACCTAATTGTGCCCTTCCAATGCACAAAAAGGCTCCAAGAGAGATGGAAAGGGACTTTGGACAAGGGCCTGGAGTGACGGGACAAGGGGGAATGGCTTCCCACTGCCAGAGAGTAAGTTTAAATTGGGTATTAGGAAGAAATTCTTCCCTGTGAGGGTGGGCAGGCCCTGGCACAGGTTGCCCAGAGAAGCTGTGGCTG
>JAWWEU010000029.1:3174364-3297868 GCA_035583155.1 Acropternis orthonyx
TGTGGTGGCAGAGATCAGATAAACATCACAGATCTGGAACACCAGAGAACGTGCCGGTCTGAACTACTCTGATGTTGCCCAGAGAAGCTGTGGCTGCCCCATCCCTGGAAGTGCCCAAGGCCAGGTTGGACAGGGCTTGGAGCAACCTGGGCTGGTGGAAGGTGTCCCTGTCCATGGCAGAGGGGTGGAATGAGATGGTCTTTCAGATCCCTTCCAACCCAAAACCCTCTGATTCTATGGTTTTATGGATATAATGTTGCTCAGAGCCCTGTCCAACCTGGCCTTGAACACTTCCAGGGATGGGACATCAACAACTTGTCTATTGCCAATAAAATAAAAAAATATTGTTGATAAATAGAATTTTTCAGATGGTTGAAAAGGACATTTGAATGATCTGATGTTTCATTTAAGCTCAGCAATCAGGGCTTGGCTGGGAGAAATGGGGGACCTGGGGCTCCCACACATGGAAGGGTGCTGGGCTGCAGTGGGACAATTAGCAATGATGAATTTGCAGTCACAAAAGCACCTCCCCTGCTCTGAGTGTGCCTGGGTTGCTCGAGTGGATTCAATAAAAGGGACATTTTGGGATGCTGATGGAGAGATGACACAGATGCCAATGAATTCCCATTAGCTACGTGTGCCCTCAGGACTATCGGAGCTTCAGCATTTAGTCTTGTTGAAATGGCCACTGGAACTGGGACAGGGAGCACGAAAGGCAAGGCTGAAGCTGTTACAGACACCCACCATCAGTTCACCTAAAGGCACTGGAAGGGGAAAAGAACAAATTATTCAGTGGCTGGGCTGAGAGACTAAACCAAAACTATTTTTGATAAAGCAATTAGTTGTAGCCCAGTGCTTCATCTCTTTTGAGCCAGGGGTCAGGGGAAGAGAGTGATCTTCTGCAAGTAGGGAGATGAAGAGCAGTTAAACAATTTAGGAAAAAATCAATTTCAGTAAACTATCAGAAGACCATTCACAATGGAGAGCTACAGTTGTAACCTTTTGAAGTGATTTTTTTCCCTGGATAGAACTCCCATAGGAACCTGTGAACTTGTTGAGCTGCCAAAATACGTTTCATTTGTGAAAAAAAACTTTTTTTTTTTTTTTCATTTTAACGTTTTCATTCCTTTCACTTCCAGATATTTTTCTTATGTTGTAGCTGAGCTGAATTTCTGTGAGGCATCGGGAAAGGACAGTTTGCTATATGGGGAATGGGAAGGAAGCTGAGATAGATCTGGAAAGGCTGCTCCTGTCCCTTGTGCATTAACACATCTGCTGTTGCCATCACTGGCAGCATCGAGGGCACAGCCATAGCCAAGCTTCCTTTCTCCATCCTCCCAGCCATTTAGAGTTAATCTCACAGGGGCTCGAGTTTGTCAAAACCCTGGATCGTGGGACACGTTCTCATAGAGCTGAAACCCCTGGGGCTGCTCCACACAGTGTAGCACAGAGGATGGAACCAAATTTCCAACAGGAGAGCTTTTTCCTCCTCAGCCGCAGGTCTGTGTGGGACTCAGATGCAGTTAAGCAGTTCCCCAGCCCTGCACTACTTTTGAGCTCAATTTCCATTTCCTAAACCGCTGCTGACGTCTGTCTAAATAATCATTATCTCCACAACCACGCTGAGTTTTAGCTCTGCTGAGCATCTCACTGCAGATTTGGAGCTTTGGAAAGGATGCTGAGCTTAAGAAGCTGCTGCTCTTGGTGTTTGTCCCATCTCACTGGCTGTTTTTCCCAAAGCACACACAAACACACACCCCACGTGCATGCAGCTCTGTTTCATGTGAGTTGCCTCAGTGAATACGTGCTGTCAGATCTTCCAAGCCACAGCATATTTTTAATCAGTCAGATAATTCAATCATTCATTTCAGACCTGCTCTGCACAGCTGTCATTTGCAAGCATCAAAGCCTCTCTGTCAAAAAAACCCACACAGGCTGGGGGGTTCATTCAAGCGTCGCTGTTTCAAAGTGCTGGGGAGCAGGGGGTGCAGAGGAAAAGAACTAACAGGATGGATTAAATGAACTTATTATAAATAGTTCTGAAGCTACCAGCCAACCATCCTCAGCAGACAACAATGGCATGGCACAAGGGCAACTCAGGCACCCGCAGGATTTGTAAGGTATTTGCAAATCTCACTCTTAAACTGCAGAGTGGGGAGAATGGAGGCAGGGGGTGTCAGCTGAAGCTTCCTGCCTGAGATGCTCAAAGCCACCGAATGGGATTTGGATGTCTGGTTCTCATTAAAATTAATGGAAATTGGGTGCCCAGACCTACAGGCAGCTTTCAAAAGCTGCGTCTCCATCTATAATTAATGTTCCCAACAGAGCGACTAAATATTTATACAATAGGTCACATTATATGCAAAGTGGAAGAGGTGCTTGTTGGTAGATCAGGGACCAAGAGAA
This sequence comes from Acropternis orthonyx, assembly GCA_035583155.1. Classification (NCBI taxonomy): domain Eukaryota; kingdom Metazoa; phylum Chordata; class Aves; order Passeriformes; family Rhinocryptidae; genus Acropternis; species Acropternis orthonyx. Next base: position 3,176,771 of record JAWWEU010000029.1, read on the forward strand.
GGAGAATCTGGTGGGCTGCCAGGCTTAATCCACTTTGTCCCTTGTTTAAAACTCTTCTACTTGCAAATCTCCAGCAGTTCCCACTGGATGAGCACCTGGGTGGTAGCTCAGCAACGATGATGTTCTCAGGGTACAATGCAGCAAATTAAAACAGCAGGTTTACTGGGGTTTTTGCCTCTCCTTCCACACTGCTCTTACTTCCTTCACCAACTCACTTCACCTCTTCAAATCTCAGTTTCCAGCATGAAAAATGCTCTGTGCTGTTGTAGGAGTGCAGTGGAGCTTAAGCCATGAGCTCTGGTCAGAAGAGCTATAGGTGGCAGACACCAAGGAAAAGACTGACACTAATCTGCCTCCAGGCATCAGCAGAGCCTTGGCTGGATCTGCATCACTGCATTTGCTCTGTAGGGATGGAGTAATTCAGGGTACAAAGCTGGTGGGCTGAACCCTGAGGTTTGTGATCTGGGGGTAAAAGCCTGGTGCTCCTGTAGGGGAAGTTCAAATCAACCAAGTCCTGTCCTGGTTTGTCTGTCAGTCAGGGGAAACCTTTCTTCAGCTGGGCCATGCCTTAAACGCTGCCCCAGTTAATCCACTGAGAGGCTGTCCTTGGAAACTTGGGCCACTTGTACCACGTAGCCTTTTGGTCTCCACCTGAAAGAGGTCCTGGCCTTGACTCAACTCAAATATTTGGGGTGGGCTTGATGATCACAGTGCTTTAATCCAGACCATTCTACTCCTTCAACCTTTGAAAATTTGCCTTTTGATTTTTTTCTTCCATGTCTCATCCAAAGCCACCAGATGGAGAAGCTCTGCTGACTCTGGGAATACGGAGATGGCTGCAGCCTCCTCCCATGCTTTGTCATCTCCAGGTTTGTGAAGCCCAGGTGAACATACTGAGTGGTACCTCAGGGCTCACCTGGGATTCCTCTGTAGGTCCCCAGCTTACAGGATGTGAGTTGTATTTCTGATTTCACTGAAAGGACATAAAGCTCAACTGAAGAACAAGTCATCTGGTCTTGTGTTGGTGGACAAATACCCTCCTTTACAAAGGGTTTGCTTCTACCCTTTAGCTTCTGGTCAGCTGATTCTTCTCTAGCACACTAGAAATCAGCAGCAGCTAATGTTGGCTTTCCACATGACCTTGGATGCCCTACACAGACCTTCCTCTGCTTCTCCTGACCATCCTGACCATATTTCACAGCACAACATGGGCTACAGTTGGTGTCAAGGCTGGCTTAGAACAGGTACACAAACCTATGACATAGAATCACGGAATACCCTGCATTGAAAAGGACCCACAAGAACCATTGAGTTCAACTCCTGTTCCTGCACAGACACCCCAATAATCCCACCCTGTCCCTCAGAGCATTGTCCAAACACTCCCTGAGCTCTGGAAGTCTTAGGGCTGTGCCCACTGCCCTGAGGAGCCTGTTCAGTGCCCGACCACCCTCTGGGGGAAGAACGTTTTCCTGATATCCAACCTAAACCTCCCTGGCACAGCTCCAGCTGTTCCCTCGGGTCCTGTCACTGGTCACAGAGAGCAGAGATTGGAGGTGCCACTCCTATGCCACTTGTGAGGAGCTTGTAGACTGCCTTGAAGTCTCCTCTTCTTCAGGATGGACAAACAAAGTAACCTCAGTAGTCAGAAACTGAACATGAGCTACAACCACATCACCTGAACCCCATCAGGCCCATCAGGCAGGGCAAAGGGAAAGAAGGCACTGTTCCTCTCTGACACCATGGCCAGTCTGCATGGCATGGGATGTTCCCTGTTCCCTGGCTTTGCTCCCAATTAAAGTAATTGGCTTTGCAAGGCAAAAATGCAAATTCAAGGCTTAGAGCTGCTGTTCCCAGATAAGATGCCAGGAGAGCACCAAGGACACGTAAAGAACAGAACAGCTTCATTTTCCTTCTGAATACCTGTCTGCTTATTTTTTAATTAAACAACAGTTGGCTGTAGAGTTATGAGGCAGCAGAAGGATCCCAAGACAGAGGAGATTAGGAGCTCTACACATGTGAGGATGTAAACCCTTCCCACCATGGCTGGTGTGGCAGCTGAGGCTGACAGAACCCACTTCATCACTGAACTCATCCCTGCAACAAGCTTCTGCAAAGGCTCTGATTTTTGAGCATTTAACCCCACAAGCAATTTGTACCCACAGCCAACCCCTCATTTGTGAAAGAGATGGGGGCCACAGGCAGGGATTTTAGGAGCAGGTTGTAGAAGCCTCTGTTGGCAGTGACCCACACAAGAACTGGCCCCACCCGCAGGCATGAGTGCGGACTAGGCCACCTCTCAAAGCTCCTGCCAGCCCTGCAGATCTGTCACTTGTTGATAGATGCATAGGTAGAAGTCTGGAGGTCTGTGTTTTCTTATCACATAGGCTCAGGAACAAATTTTCCCATCCAGAGATCCCTCAGGGCTTGGCAATGGAGGGAGGGCTGTGAACCCTGGCAGGATGTGTTGGCCTTGCTCCCAAGGAGTCCAGCCTGCATCCCTCTGACATGTGAGTGGTTACAAAGAAAAGAATGGGATTGAGGACTCACAGTCCTCAGCCCCAGTAATGCCCCTCCTCTGACCCCGAAGAACTGACCCAACCACCATCCTAAGCTACAGAGAGGACACTCCACTTAGAATCATAAAATCACGGAATGTTTTGGGTTGGAAAGAACCTTAAACATCATCCATTCCACTCCCCCTGCCATGGGCAGGGACACCTTCCACTAGACCAGGTTTCTCCAAGCCCCTCCAACCTGGCCTTGAATGTTTCCAGAGATGGGGCATCTACCAGCTCTCTGGGCAATCTGTGCCAGTGCCCTACCACCCTCATTGTAAAAAACGTCTTTCTCATTTCCCATCTAACCCTGCCCTCTGTCAGTGGGAAGCCATTCCCCTTTGTCCTGTCACTCCATGTTCATTTCCAAAGTCCCTCTCCAGCTCTCTTGGAGCCCTTTTAGGCACTAGAAGTGGCTCTAAAGTCTCCCTGGAGCCTTCTCTCCCCCAGGCTGAACAGCCCCAACTATCTCAGCCTATGTCCAGAACAGAGGGGCTCCAGCCCTTGGAGCACCCATCCAGGAACACAACCCTGTTCCCAGAGCAAGCTGTGCAGGCTCCTGTGCTGTCGAACTGCCCTAGATTGGAGAGAATAAGCTCCTTTCTGAAGGAAGATAATTGCTCTATTTAAAACTAAGTGGTTCAAGGAGAAAAACACAGGCAAAAGGGCCCGATGCTCTGAGCTTGGGGTGGGAAACAGGAGGTGTGCAGGGCAAAGCTGCTTTGCTGGATGGTCAAAGTGATGGATGAAAAGCATGAGTCAGGCTGCTGCTGTATTCCCAGCCAAGCCAAATTGTTGCTGCTGGAGAGAACAGGAGCTGAGGTGGGAGAAGTGGGTGGTCCTCTTTGGATTGCTCAGCTGTGAGGCTGGACGCTCTTAGAGGCCAGAGGGGGAAGCCCCTGGTGGAACAAAGATCCTGTCTCCTCTCACCTGTCTCCCTTCCACCCGCAAGTTCAGTTTTTGTGGCCATAAAGAAGGTTCCCAGAACACTTTAGGCCAGCCCCTAAGGCCAGGTCCAAGAGCCAGCCACACAGAGGGACAGTCCCCACCACAGGGACAGCTCCCACAGAAGCTGCTCTGGGGAAAATAGTTGCTGCTTCGGCAAATGGTCTCCCAGAGCAAAGACCAACAAACTAGAGCAGACAACAAGAGAGCCATTAATAAGGGCAAGCCTGGCATCTTCTTGGACCACCTCCCCCGCCACCACTGTGATCAGTGATTTCACCAAGCAAGCACAGAAGAGACCTCTTCAGCAGAGTTTTGTCTTTGCTGCTTAAAATTCCACAGCTCCCCTTTCCAAGCGGGCAGGAAAGAAACAGTTTTTGTAGTTAACAGCCCGCCCCCCTCGTCCCCATTTGTATGGAGGGGGCAATCTGGCTTGAACTTGGCAGGCTCTGGACTGCAGGGGAAGGACACGAAGAGGCTTGAAGGATCCGTCAGCTGATTCTGAGGACTGGCACTGGCCCTGGCAGAGACGGATCCTGTCTGAGCGTCCCTCAGCTGGAGGTCAAAGAGACATATTTGGTGCCCCAGCAGCCCGTGCCACCCCAGGGATGCCTGTGAACAAGTCCCAGCCTCCCCCAGGTGGGCACCCTGGCTGGTTCTCCCCGTGTCCCTTCCTCTCAGGCGCAGGGGCAGAGTGATGGCACCAGCAGGTCTGTTGCTCCTACATCCACACAAAGAGAAAATGTGCACGTGGTGAGCAAAGCCACAGCTTGCCTTCGGGCAGCATCTCAAGACAATGATGTGAAAACCATTTTGGGGGGACCCTGTGACCTGGAAACAATGGTGGAAGCACTCGGCTGGCCCCTCATACAGGAGCAGAATGTTATTAGTGTAAAATTTTGCTTTCAAGGCAAGGCTGGCTGCCCTATCTTGTCTGAGAGCTATTTGCTGTCATTTCAGGTCAGATTTAAGGTTACTAAGAACATAAATGACACATTTTCTCTAGCAGAGAGCTGAGGCTCCTCTTTTACAGACTTAGAACCCAGAACGAGCAGGAGGAGGCAATAAGTGCCCTGAAAAGATTATTTCACCTTAAAATCGTTTTGCAGTTGAGAATCCACAGCTGTAACTTGGCACATATGTCTGGAAAAGAGAAGTCCTTGGGCCTTGCTTGTGTAAGCCCACCTTGTGCCTGTGACTCCCTGCAGCCAGTGTCCTTCCAGCTGCCAGCCTGAGTTGGCCAAGCTGTAGAATCAGAATCACAGAATCACAGAATTGTTTGGGTTAGAAGGAACCTTAAAAGTCATCGAGTTCTAACGCCCTGCCATGGATAAGGATACCTTCCACTAGAGACCCATCTTCTCTCCCAGAGATGCAGGGTCATTTCTCTGGGATAGTCACCTCCACTAGCCTGCCATGGGCAGGAACAACTTCTGCCATCCCAGGTTGCTCCAAGCTCCATCCAACCTGGCCTTGGACACTCCCAGGGACAGGGCAGCCACAGCTTCTCTGCCCAACCTGTGCCAGGGCCTCACCACCCTCACAGCCAAAAATTCCTTCCGAATACCTAACCTAAATGTACTCTCTGTCAGTGTAAAGCCATTCCCTGTTGTCCTGTCACTCCACGGCCCAAAGTTCCTCTCCAGCTCTTTTGTAGCCACTTCAGGTACGGAAAGGTCACAATAAGGTCACCCCAGAGCCTTCCCTTTCCCAGACTGAGCAATTCCAATTCTCTCAGCCTTTCCTCACAGGGCAGGTGTTCCTCTCCTAGGAGATGCTTTCAAACCCTGTCTCACAGCCACCCCCTTCCCTCCCCATGGTGTGCAGCCCCTCTACTACAGCAGTTCATCTCACGAGCCTTATCTTTGCCACAATCACTCTCAGTCCTTTGTCTCTGAGGATGGGGCTTAGGGAACTCTCCAAAGTTAACGAAGCGGGTCCATCCCCTCATTAACTCACAGGGCCTGTCTCCCTTGATTAGATTGTGCTGACTCTGCTCGCACATCACACTTGCTGCTCTAGATGCAGGGACACTGGGGCATTTCCAGCTGGGACACAGACAAAAGGAGGAGATAGCAGAGCCTTGGTTACCACTGGAGCAATTCAGGACAAATAATTAGAGGCTTTTATGGCTAATTGGATCTGTGCTGTCAATCCAGGACAGGAGATGCCTTAACCCACACTGCCTGCCTGAGATTGCTAAGCGGGCCATAAATAAACTGCAGCATTGGCCCAAAGCTTGCCAGCCTTCAGCTTCCAGCCTGTGTGCTCCCTCCCAGCCCTGCTACTGCACAGCCTATCCAACAGGGCACTGCCCTCTTCCACCACTGCAGCCTCACAGTCAGGCCAGCACACTGGGAGTCCACCTGGGGTAGCTCAGGGACCTTCAGGCATGCTGACCTCAGCTGGCTTGAACGAGAAGCTACAGTTTTCAAACTGAAGTCATAGGGTAAGCAAATGAGAAGTTAGCAGGAGCCAGTGTCAGAGACCAGTGTTAGCAGGGACTGGCAGCCAAAGACAAGGTGTTTTCCAGGGAAGGTTTGTGAGCTGGCAGTCAGGTCCCTGCAGTACCCAGACTTCAAGCTGCCAGTTTGCAGCTACAGGACAAGACTCTGCTTCCATTCCCAGCTTAGTCTGAGCCCTGAGAGTGAGCTCAGCCCTTTCCTTCTCTGCTTAGACAACTCTTTCAGATCCTGGAAGTGCTGATGCTTGGAGATAAGACATATAAACAAGAACAAACACCTTCACATGACTGTCTGCTCGAGCAAGGCCATTCAAGACCCTTAAAGCAAACTGGAAGCCTGACCCTTCCCTCTGAGGACTTTCAGCATCTAATTATCTTTAAGGAGACACTGGGTCCCTGAGCTCATGCCTGGCCTGCAAGGCTGATGGCTGTGCAAGTTCCCCAGGAAACACAGAAGAGGGAAATGGCTTGCACTGCTCAGGACCACGACCTGCAGATCTTCTGCCTCTGCCAGGGGAGAGCCAGGCACAGGACACGTAGGAAGGCAAAGTCACAAAAAGGACAGGGCCAGGCAAAAATAGAATAACCTACTTGCAAGTAGGACAACATCACTAAAGAGTAGGACATCTGGTCACCGCAGCAGGAGGAGCAAATACAGAGGAGGCAGCTTGTCCACACACACGTCTCACCTGATGGGAGACAGCTCAAGTGCAGCTGTGGGGTATGTTCAGACTACCACCTGGAACGATCAAAGCAGAGCAGCTCTCAGTCTCTCTGAGAGCTAGACTTGCTGCTGACAGTAAGTGTACCTGTCCTACCAGGAGCAACACCCCACCCCCAGGAGCCTGTGGGACATGCGTGCCCAAACTAACAGCTCATCCCTTCCACCTGGGCTGCCCAAGCCAGGGTTTTGCAAGAAATGATCACCAGAAGAGACAGTGTAAGAAGATTCCCCACGTGTCTCGCTGCTGATGTGCCAGAACATGTTTAATGCTTGTCAACTGCTTCAAGTGTCCCTGCTCCAAGGCCATTTCCCTCCCCTGGCTCAAGCCCACCTACCTCTGCTCGACTCCTTGCCCCCCGCTGCCTTCCCCCAGCCAGGCCGGCAGTTCACTGGCAGAGCACAGCTCAGAGAGGATGTGGTTAAGAAGTGATTAAGTTTCATCACTGAGCCTGTATGAGCATCTTCACAAGCTTCACAGCGTCAGGCTGTGGCTAAGCCAGGCAGGATAGGACTTTTGGAAGGAAACAAGAAAGCAAATGCTGCAGATAGTGAGCTCATCAAAGGAGCCTCAGTGCTCCTTGCAGAGAGGAGTTAACACCATGCCACTGATGCTGCTCCAGGGCTCAGTTTCCTACCCGGCCTTGGCAGGACAGGCAGTTTTCTTGGCTTAGAACCCTGTGCTGGAACGGAAACCCAGAGCATCAGGTCTCAGGACACCATTCAAAACCCTGTTCCTTGTTCCTGCTCTCAAAAAAAGCAGTAGGAAACCATCCAGGTCCCTTTGCAGAAAGCCTTAAAGCCCTCAAGAGAAAGGTCTCCCTGCCAGGTGTGGTTTGTTTCTTAAACTCAGTCTTGCCAAAAGCTGTCTGGGGCAGCCATGAGCTGAGGTGGGACCCACAGCAGCCCCCTCAGAGGACCCAAAAGTGAGGTGAGTGTTTCTGGACTAACCTGATGGCTGAGCCCACCCTGAGAAAAGCCATTGAGAATATTTTGCAAGTATCCCCATGTTGAGTTCCTTTTAACCTACCACCCACAATGTCCTTTTTCCTGCCCTGCACTGGCTGCTCAGCCCCTCACTCTGGGCCAGGGGAGTCTCCACACCAGCCTGGAACAAAGCTCAAAGGTGCAGAAAGGTTTCTTTAGTCTTTGCTAGAGTTGTTGCAGAGGCTTCCAGAGAGGACAAGGTATAAGGAGGGAGCAGGCAGGGCAGATTCAGGCAGCAGTAAAGCAGGATGGTGGCCTGCCTGCTTTGTGCTGGAGCAGATGTCACAGTCCTTCCCCGGGGAGAGCAGTCCAGGAGCCTAAGTGATGGTGCTGGATGAAGCCCAGGGGTGACAGAAGAGACCACCATCTCAAGCCCAGGGCTGCCTGGGCCGATTTGTGGTGATGCCAGAAATAGGGATGGAATGATGTCTTTTGAGCTCACAGCAGTGAAATTCAGTTTGCCAGCAGCAGGGTGCAGGCTGGCTCTGAGCTGACTGTGGGTGCACAAGGTGGGTGTTCAACAGCCACACACCACCACAGCCAGCCCAGGAAGAAACCCAGAATCACCGTCTCCCTCACAGTTAACCCAGTGACCATGTCTCCCCTTTTCCTGCCATACTGATGCCAACAGTTGCCAGGCAGAAAGAACCATAAGTTCTCACTCTGGGACAATGATTTTTCAATTCCAAATTGCCTTTCATCCTATGCAAAGGCATTTTGACTGGGGAATCATCTCAAATCCACAAATAAAGAACTTAGTTCTGAAGACAAGATCAACATTTTCCTTTAATTAAAAAAAAATAAGACTTCAGAAAAGCAACAAAATTTATCAAACACTCTGACACCCCTAAGCCTGCCCTCTATCTCCCCCAAAGTGTATCCACAGAGGAGTGGAAGCAGATGTGCTCAACTCTGACCAACAGGCAAAGTCTGCACTACCCAGAGGGACTGACATTGAACTCGAGGCTGAAGACACTTCATAGCATGAAGAGCTCCTCATAGCAAGAGCTTCCCATCCCACAGACACAGCATCCCATGACTGCAAATCTGCCAAGAGGCTGCTAACTTTGCTTTGGCAAGAAAGGCCTGAAACCTTCCCAGTGCAATTCTTGTCCATCAGACCAAGATGACCTGCCAGTCAGCTGGAATGGGGTTGTCCACCTCACACCTTTTTAATTCTGCTTCTCAGCCTTCCCTCTACACGGGGGAACTGCAGCAAAAAATGGACATGGTAGGGATGCTAGTCCTCTGGCTCGTGTCGTGCACACCACTGGTTGAAAGGATGTTTCTGACACCCAGCTGAGCCTGATCCCTTACACAGAAGGACAAGGGAGCAGCTGCCCAGGAACCTGAGCACAGAAAAATCCCTGCAGCAAACCCTCTGTCAGGCCACAAATCCTGCAAAAGCCCTACACCAGGTTCTTCCCTGAGCAGCCCGAGAAGCACTGCAGCTTTGAGATAGCATGAGACCACTTTAGCACAAGTTTAATCCCGCAGTCCTCCAGCCTGGAGGCTCTCAGGGAAGAAGAGCCAGCTCAGTGCCTATCATTTCTCCCAACACTGCTCGTGAGTGTTCCCGGCGGTGCTGTCTCCAGCCTGGGGCACTGCTGGGCTTGCAGAGAGGTGGGTATGAAGCACCCTGAGCAGCCTGTCCTGCACCCTACTGCTGATACAGGGGATGGCACAGCCCGAGAGCATCCCCATCCCTCCAGCACGGGGATAATACAGCTCCGGGGGCACCCCATTGCTTCAGCATGCGGTGCAACACAGCTCTAGGACCACCCTCTTCTCTCCGGCACGGGGTTAACACAGCCCCGGGACAACCCTATTTCTCCGGCACGGGTATAACACAGCCCCGGGACAACCCTATTTCTCCAGCACGGGTCTAACACAGAGCGGGGAGATAACCGGGAGGGTGGGGGATAACACAACCCCGGGAACAACCCCTTCTCTCCGTCACGGGGATAACACATCCCGGTGGCACCCCAATCCCTCCAGTACAGGGGATAACAGAGCCCGGGAGCACCCCAATCCCTTCTGGACGGGGATAGCACAGCCCTGGGCACCCCAATCCCTTCGGGACGTGGCTAACACAGTCCGGAGAGCACCCCCATCCTTCAGACGCGGGGATAACATAGGCCGGGTGCACCTCAATCCCTCCGGCACGGGTGTAACACAGCACGGGGAGCATCCCTTCCCTTTGGCAGGGGGGATAACAGAGCTCCAGGACCACCCTCTTGTCTCCGGCACAGCCCGGGGCATCCCCACCCCTCTAAACAGAGGGAACAGCACAGCCCGGGGGCACCCCTAACCCTCCTGAACTGGGGATAACAGACCTCGGGGAGCACCCCCATCCCCCCGACACGGTTGCTGGGACCTGAACAGCCTCTCCCGACCCCACGGCTCGCCCTGAGGGTCCCCCCATCCCGGAGATGCTCCTCCCGGTGGGAGGGGTAGACGCACTCACCCCGCACTTCCTGGTCCTGCCCGCCTCCTCTCCCGTGTCCCCGTCACGCCGGGAGCCGGCCCCGGGGACACGCGTGCGGCCATCGGGAAGCGGCTCCGCTCCGCCGGGAGAGTCCCCCGGGACAGCCGGGATAACCCGGGATAATCGGGACAACCCGGGACCGGACGCGGTGCCACTCGGGGCCGCCAGGGGGCAGCAAAGGGCCCGGCCGCGCCTCTGCTGCCCCCTGGCGGCCCCGCAGCGCAGCGCAGCGGCTCGGTGCGGGCAAGGGGTGCGCGGGACAGGGGGATGCTCATCCCGCCCCTCCCCCCCGGATATTTTGGGGCAGCGCGAGCACTTTCTGAGGGTCTTATTAGTGGTGGAGGAGCGGTAGAAGAAGGGGAGAAGGGCGATGGGAGTTTTTGCGTGTTCTCTGGTGAGGGAAGCGGCTTCGGAAAGCTCTGGGATGGGCCGGAGAGCAGGACCGGGAGTACTAGGCTGAGGTGTCCCACATTGGTGCTCAGCCTCCTGAGCCACTCACCCGCTTCTCGGAGACAGGAGAGAGAGGAGATGGTGTGTGCAGGGGGCGGTGTTCCCTCCAGGCAGCAGCTGCCCTCTGCCCTGTGCACGAAGGCTCCGTGGACCGATGGACCAGACGTGTGCTCAGCATCTTCCTTCACGTTGCTAAGAGACAGAATCCCAAGGGATGCTGCAGTGCCAGCGCTGAGACAAGCACACCAGCAGGAGAACCTCTGGATGAGGGGAGGATGATGCCGGAGATCACACAAAAGGCACCATGAAAGAGACACCCCCCACTCTTCACAGAGAAACCTCTGCAGCGGAGAGAAAAGGGTCAAGACCAAGAGACAGAGTTTGGCATCAGCAGGATGATGATAATCTGGAGAGAGGTCTCTGGAGGGTTTCAGGTCAGGGAGATCACAGTGAAGTAAGATATTTCTGTTAGCAGCCCATTTTCCTTCCCGGGGCCATGGAGGGGACAGAGCGAAGGCTGAGTGGGCACCTGACAGAGGGGAGGGCAGAGGGACACTGAGGGCAAGGATGAGTGCTCTGGGAGCTGGGCACTGCAGGGCTGAGTTGCTGCCTGGGGTATTTGCACTGCATTTAGAAATAGTCATTTGGCCCCTTTTGTCTCCCCTCTTTTGAAATGGTAAGGAATTTCTGAGGGGTCTGAAAGCCAGTGCAGGAGATGGTAAGAAAAACAGTGAGAGGTGATGCAGCAGCCAGCTTCCAGGACTCTTCCCCAGTGCTGGAAAGCTGCAATGGGGCAACAGGGCATCCCTCTCTGACATATACTCTGACATTTTACAGGGTGAGTAGCTGCCCCCTCAGTACCACAACAGGCATTTTTCCACCTCTGTGCAAGTCCTTTTTCACAGTAGCTCACACAAGTTGAAACTTTCTTTGCTTTTTACATTACCACCATTTCTATCAGGTGATTTAAGATTTCGAAAACACCGTAAATGGTAAGTTGGCAGCACCAAGGAGGCCCCAGGAGAGAGCAGAAAGAAGCAGGGAACAGGACAGACTGACCATGCTGCCCCACATTGCCTGGCTGAGCCTCCTGTGCAGTTGCAGGCTGCACTTAAAGTCGTGGGCTGCAGTCACAAAGCATACTGGGGATGGCTGCTCCAAGCAGTCAGTTAACTGGGCTCTCCCAGGCCTTGGCATCCCCAGGTGGGTCTCCCAAGCAGTTTTTTGTGGTGCTGCTGACTGGAGTGCCAGCATGGAACGGGGCAGGACTGTGGTGGTGGCTGGCAGAGGGGTGAATGGCTGTCTGCCACTCAGCTGAGCCCCATGCTCTGCTCAAGGAGTTTGGTGAAAGGGACGTATTTACTACTCTCACCCTGATGCAGGTAAATGTTGGATGATGCCTCAAAGCCAAGCATCAATCCATAAAAGTCCTTCCCTTAATTCATTGGACCTTCACCCCAAATTTCAATATTTTTGATATGGTATTATCGGTAATTTGAAACTATGAACTCCTCTAGCATCAGACTGCCCCAGGATGGTGTTCACAGAGATGACAATGCCTTACCCTGCTTGTAATTCTTGCCAGATTGTAGCTACTCCCCCTTCATTCCCCTTCTGTGCTCCCCACCTACATGGGCCATGTGTTCCTTTCTCTGGGAACCCCTCTCCTCAGCCCTGTTGCCTTGGGAAGTGTTCAGCATTTTGCAGGGCAGAGCCTCTGAAAACACAGGGCTCCTCATCTGCAGAAGTCAATCCCCTTGAACTGAGGCCCAGCCAGGTTAACAATTAAGTACCAGGGTTTCTTCCAACCTGAGGGATCTTCTGAGAGACAAAAGGCTCTTGCCAGCAAAAGGAAGCTCCTAGATCAGCACAGGAGCAGCACTTGATTTCCCTAGTTTGATGGGACACTGTAAAGCTCTCCAGTTCAGTGCCTTCAGGCACTTCTTGCCACCCAGACTTCCTGAGGGCTGGCTTTTCTGGGCTGGGAACTCTGGCAAGGTGACCTGGCTTTCCCGGGACCCAAAACCAGCTATCCCAAGGAACACACTAGAGGCCAGAAGGTGTTCCTTGGAGGCAACTCTTCCCTTCACAGCACCACCATAAATTCATGACACCAGTATGGGAAGGTCCCAGCCTGTCCCTGAGGAGAGCAGACCTGTCCCCCCTGCTGGGCACAGTTCTGGTCCTTGGTTTGTGCTCCAGGTTATCCAGCTCTGCCTCATTTTCATTGTCACCTCCACAGGTCCCATCCACTCCTTTCTGGAGTGTGGGATCCCAAAAGGAAAGAGATAACAGCAGGTGTTGGTGAGTAAGACACAGCCCTACCAAAAAAACCTGGATCACAGATAGCCCCACAGCTGCCCTGAGTGCTCCAGTACCTGCTGGAAGAGACGTTTCTGGTACATCCAAGATGCTGATGGTCTGGCTTTCTCTGAAGAAGCAGCCCTGAACGCACCAAACCTGAGGGACCAAAGAGGTACCACCCTGGCTGGACAGGTAAGATGCTCCATCCCCCAAACTGTGCTGCACAAGGATCATACCCAACTGTCCCCGTCACCCCAAGCCTCATTTATAGAAGCTGGGCACCCCAGTTCCACCCATTTGGAGAAGATATGCCTGGAAAGTGACTTGCTTCTTCCCAGAAACACGCACTGAACTGCACTTTGAGGACTCCCAGTCCCTGCCAGAGACATCCCTGTTCTTGGGTTCCCTCCCTCTCTGCCATGACTCTCAGTACGTGGCAAGCGGGGCCATTTGCCAATGTTTGTGTCTTGACAAACAGTCTGTCAGCGTTTTGGTGCACGGCTTCAGCTGGGATCAGCTCTGCCTTCTCTCCCCATTAAATGGCAGAGCTGTGTGCAAACACCCTGGCATCAAACCATCTGGGGCATGCTCGGGGCCAACTGCAGATCTCCCGGTGCCATGTGTCAGGCACCCTCTGGCACCACGACCCTCTGGCAAAGAACGACTGCGGGATTGGCATTCCTGGGCCACCATCAGTGCAGGTAGCCCACCCCACCCTGCCCATGGGGGCCTCCTCTGTCACCAGTCACCTCTCCCCCTAGGACTGCCTACCTGGATCCCCTTTGCTCCAGCCTGGCTCACAGGGTGCCTGGCATGAGCAGCAGGCAGCACTCCTGAATGAAACAGGCTGTGGAACAGGTCATGGAATCATAGAATCATGGGATATCCTGAGCTGGAAGGGACCCACAAGGATCAACGAGTTCAACTCCTGACCTTCTACAAGGGTCATTGAGTCCAGCTCCTGGCCCTGCCCAGGACAGCCCCAAGCTGTCAGTGAGAACAGCTTCTTGTTTGTGATAACACACAAGCCCTCCATTCCCACTGCCATGACAACAAGCTTCCATGGCCTTCCTTCCTGGAGCTATTGAGCATTCCCCTCCCTCCCTGGCTTATTGAGAGCTGCATCCTGGGAGATGGGAAGAGGATAGACTGTTCCCTAAGATTGCACCCGGACAGGGCACAGCCTTGCTTGCACAGGCAGTGTTTGAGCTCAGTGGTAAGACACCACTGGGTGAGGTTCTGTAAGGCTCTGAACTTAGTTTCTGGCCCAGACGTCTGGGATTTGGGTACCTTTACCTTCAGCCTCTGCTCTCTCCTCCAGCAGGCTGCACCAAAAGCAGATTCTGGGTCACATTCAGCCATGGTGTAGTTGTTACATGAGAAGAACAAACTGGAAGGGACATGTGGGATGTGATGCATCCTGCCTGTCATCCGCTGGAGGAGACACCAGCCCCCTGCAGCAGCCACGGGCCTTCTGAGCGAGCCCAGTGTTCCCACAGTGCACCCATTTACACCAGGGTTGTGTTTGCCCCCAGTAAGCTGTTGGCCTGTTCCCCTGCCTTTCCTCGTGCATTAGTTTCTTAATTCTGACCTGTGAAGACTTTAAATGGTATCTTGGAGAAGATTTCCACATCCCTGCTGGATGCTGGTGAGACATGTGGGTTCCCCCAGACTCATGTCCAGCACCTGGCATAGCAAGGGTCTCATCCCTCTTAATTAGCACAAAATGAAGACGGCAGTGAAGGCCAATAGTGGGGCTTGTGATTTATTTTATGTCTCTGAACTTCCTCATGCTTGGAAGAGACCAACTCTGCGTCATCATGGAGTGGAGCAACTCAAAGCTGCAAGGACAGGTGATACTCAAAGTGTCAGTGGTGGTACCCAGTGGATAAGGGTAAGGCAGATTGTAAGGCAGATCTATGGCCTTTCCTCCCCTGGAATTCAGGGAAATCAGCCATCAGCCCCAGGCACTCTTCCCACAGACATCACAGAAGGCAGCACTGCTGGCAGACCAGCCCAGCTCACCAGTCCCACCACATCCAGGCCAAGAAATCTTCCAAGATGTGTTCAGCAGTGCTTGGACAAGCTGCTGCCTCCATGGAAAGCTGGAGATGGATCAAGTGCCTTTCAGAGGGCTATGTGGGTAGAAACTGATGGCCACAGACTACAGTGGGACACATTCCCACTGCATTTACTCTGAATTTTACTCTCTGGTTGACAGCTGGTGTGACCCAGGCAGGGTATGCACTGGGTCTCTGCCTGGGCTGAGCACACCAACACCACTGGAAAAAGGCACCCACCCCTTTAATGAGCAGCCCCCACACTCAGGGTTTGCACTGTGGGACAATCTGAGTCTTGAGGCTTCATTCTGGTGGTATTGCTGGTGATGTGTTCAGATACAAGTGCTATTTCTTTCCAAAATTACACATTAATGTTTCCTGAGGATACAAGGACAGAGCAACCAGCATTCCCACAAAGACAGGTCATCAAGAGCTGCAGATGACAAACACATAACTGATCAAAGATCAGGTTACAGCAATTATTCCCCATTTCTGCCACTGAAGGAAATGTGTGTTGCACCAACGATTATCATTAAACTACAGCAAAAAAACATGATCAAAGCAAGAGTAAAAACTGAGCCAGAGCTAACACAGAGCACCCCTGGCCAGTGCCCTGTCACAGGAGCCTGATTGCCCTGCTGTGTCTCCCCCAGCCCCCAGCAGAGTGCTGAGTTGGGAATCAATGCCTGACTCCACAAGGCAGCTTGTCCCAAAATAGCAGCCATGGCCTCTGTATCTGCTGCTGTTCAGAGGACCAGGGGCATCCAAAAAAATCCAGCTCCTGGAACGGACCAGGAGCAGCAGCCAGCAAATGGATCATGCCCAGAACATGTTGTGGCCCAGCTGTGGATACCTGGAGGCCAGGTGTGGTATTGGGATGGGCAGGGCAGGAGCTGCCTGTCCGCCTGTCCCTCAGCATGGGCTGCGTGTGACACATCACAGGTGACATCCAGGTGTCCCCTCACAGCAGTACTGGGCTGGGGACAGGCTGAATTGGGTCTCAGCAGCACGTGGGGGCTGTCTGTTCATGCTCAGGTGTTCACCAACATGAGTTTGGTCACAGCCATGCTGTGGGGTGAGTTATCACAGGGGTGGGATGTGTCTGTGGGGGGAGGCAGGTAGCCAGGCTGCTTTCCCCCCTTCAGAGGGAGAGTGGGGTAGGAATAGGGTCAGGAGTGGGGGCTGGAGGGGGACAGAGGAGCTGGAAGAGGATAAATCAGTTTAGGATTAGAAGGTGGCACTGGCAGCCTGCCATGTGACAGCCAGGCTTGCGCAGCCAGCAGCCCAGCTGTCAGCCTGGTGGCAGCAATTAAATGAGGTATCGATTGAGGAATTGTTGTCTGCAGAGTTTAAAGATAAGATCGATGGAGACCAAAAGGTTTAGGCTCCGTTTACTAATTAGTCAGGCACGCTTGGGAGAGAAACCTTTGGAGACGAGCAGAGCTGAGCCGTGTACAGGCAGCACTGGCAGTGTGATGGGGTGCGCCCCTCCCCGGCACCCTGTCTCCACCGCTCCTGGCTCTCTGGTGCCAGAGGATGGATGGGCACGGAGTGCCAGTGCCAGGGATTTATATCTGCTGCGAGGTGGGGGGCGGTGGAGGGGGGTGGAGGTTCTGTCTGTGCGAAGGCAATGAGCCGCTTTTCTCCCAAGGCAGGGATGTAGGAAAGAGGGGCTGTGCATGTGTTTGGTCATGGGGAGGAGTAAACCAAGAGGGGAGCTGCTCCCCTTGCATTACAAATTGTTTGGGGGTGAATTGATCCATTTCTTAGGCTCTGGCATTAGTTACAGACCGAACACATTTCTCTTTCCCCTGATCCTTGTGCAGAAAGCCCAGGGACATAAAGGAGACAAATGTGGCAGACTTGTGGCTTCCGTGCTGATTCTGCCTGTGCTACATAGAGCTAAACTGGGGACAGCAAGGCAATGGCTTTATGCCCTCTCCGCTTTATTCCATCACTTCCAGATGATTTTCAGGATGTGGTCAAATGGGGACAAGGGGGAAATGGCCTTGCCTGGATGTGGTTTGGGTGTCCTTTGTCTCCTTGCTTGCTCTTGTCGGAGGGGGAGGTCTGTGGCTTCAAAACAGAGTCGCCTTTAAACCAGCTGTGGAGCTGTGTTAGGCCATGTTTCTCAGGGGACATCTCGATGTCAGCTCTGCATTGGGAAGAGGCAGAGAATTCCTCCTTTCATCTCAGCTTACCAGGAAAATTCCATCCCAGCAGACAGCGGAGGGTCAGGAGTTGTCCCCGTGGGTCCTGTGACCCACAGCCAGCCTGGGGCAGTGCCTCATGGCCACCACAGACGTGGGTCACACATCGTCTCAATCCACTCCCCGTCACATGAGCTCTGTCACCCGCATGACCTGACACCATCCCCGGTGGGGCAACACCCACCAGCCTGCATTCCCTGCACAGCTCAGTCCTGGTGCCTCCCAAACAGGGCAGAGGGGAGCAGGGCCACGCAGAGGTGCAGCACATCCCGCTGGAAGCCTCCTCCTACAGCTGGGACTGCCCTCGCTCTGCCAGTGCCATTAGCAATGCAACCTGAGCCAGCCTGCCATAAAACACAGCAGGACGGGAGAGCAGCCTTGGAGCAGCCAGAGTCACCGGGAGACTGAACGTGCCTCCGGGGGTGGCGGGGATGAAAGGGAGGGGTGGGAGAGAAAACAGAGATCAAGGGCACTGTGACGCCATGTGGCTGTTCCAGGGCGTCTCATGCTTTCGCAGCAGGGCTGGGCAGATTTATAGCTTTGTCTTGAGGGGTCTGGAGCCAGCCTCCACTTATTTCACATTTAGGAGGCAGTTTCCTTTGCTTTTCCTTTTTCTCTGGCTTGTAAAGCCCATGCTGGAGCAGACCCATGCCCTTGTTCTCTGCTACAAGATCAGTGCTTGGGACAGATACTGTATCTCTTCCAGTGCAAGACGGAACCAAACAGGGTCTAAAGGATCATTGTTTTCCTGCTGTTGTCACACAGCTCTGTGCCACTGCAGTGTCCAGAAACTGTGAATTTAACAGGCCTTCTCTATGGGAGACATGAACCAGGCAGCTGGCCCAGGGCCGTCAAAGCCATAATGTTCTTCCAGTGTGCATTATCCTTTCTGCATTCTCCCCCAGCAGCTGGGCTGACCACCCTGCCTATGGCCACCTGTCCAGCTAAGAGGGAACAGGATCTCCTGTGGTTTCTGTGGGTTTCAGAGCCAGCAAATGTCCTTTAGACTCTGCTTCAGAAGCCATTGCAGCCCATGCCACCTCCTGCACATGGCTGTGATGGACGAGCAATGCAAGAGATGTCTCCCTGTCTGTCTGCCCGGACCAACACAGCTCAGGCAGCACATCCAGAGTCCTGGCTCGTGATGTAACTCTGTGTGTTGAGCATGAGATCAGAGCACTCTTTCTTAACTGTTTGCTGAAGAGGTTGCAAGAACCACCCAAGCCAACCCACTCATCTCCTCAGTTTCTTGTCTTCCAGCAGCTGCTTCTGCCGGGAGTGAGGTTGGTGGGTGGCTGACAGTGGCTGTCCCAGTGCCACCCTGATCCACAAAAGAGTTCTGGGGGACCCTTAGTTATTTTCCAGGCCTGCTGACCATGATAAGGTGCTTGAAGAGTCCCCTGAGAGGAGATGCAGAAAAGGACAAACCCATCTGCAGAGGGATAGAAATGGCTTCAGAGATCAGAATGGGTCTGCTGGCAGATGCAGTGGGTCTCCTCCATAACTCAACAGGATAACCCCAACATTTTGCTTTCCACTTGGCTTCAGGCTTGTATCTTCCTTTATCAGGGCCATGTTGTGGTTTAATGCCCACCCAGGGAGAGAAGTCTGAGTTCTCTGCATGTCCCTAGGGGTTGGATGCTGCTCACAGACAGGAAAGCTTGATCTACACAGATCTCCAGGCTCCGTAGGGGCATTTATTTCCTATTTGTCTGCCCTGGGTTAATAAATTCGGTCCATGCAAGCCAGGGGTGAGTGTTCACCTGCACACAGAGCATCTGGACTTTTGGAAGGCAAAGAGAAGTGGAAGGTTGGGTTTGTGCTGGGAGGGGGATATGTTTCCCTGCCACCTTTCTCTCCTGGCAGCCTAGGGGGGATGAGGCACAGGATGGGTGACTGGGATGTCAGGATGCCAGAATTTGCAGGAGGCATCCCTGCCTCCACAGGTCACTACAACAAAGGAGACAGCAGAGGTATTCCCACCGTTTTACTTGTGTCATTGGCTGCAATCCAGCAGCAGAGAGAACAAAGAGCAGGCATTGGGAAAGCTGTTCACAGCTGTGAAGCAACAGGGAGCAGTAGTAAGACTGAGTTTCAGCTCATGCCCAGAGCGTCAGAAGAAGCACAACCCCTTTCCAGGCCTCCTCATACACGTAATCTCAATGTGGTCATTACTCTTTAGCAGAGACACACATGTCCACAGGCAGGTAAATAGCCCCCTCAGCATGCAGGAGGGTTCTTGTTTATGAACAGGAAATCTTCATCTTTTAGGCTTAAGGGAGATCTCACAGAATCATAGAATAATTTGGGTTGGAAGGGACCTTAAACTTCATCCAGTCCCACCCTCCTGCCAAGGGCAGGGGCACCTTCCATTATCCCAGGTTGCTCCAAGCCCCACCCAATCTGGCCTTGGACACTTCCAGTGATGGGGTAGCCACAGCTTCTCTGGGCAACCTGTGCCAGGGCCTGCCCACCCTCATTCACTTGTATAAATACCCCAAGAGAGGGTGCAACAAGGCTGGAGCCAGGCTCTTTTCAGTGGTGCCCTGTGACAGGACAAGAGGTGGTGGACACACACAGAAACACAGAAGCATCCCTAAGAACATCCCTTGAGCAGGGAGACCTCCAGAGTTCCCTGCCATAGCTTCTTCTACCTCCCTCCTACCAATTTGCCCAGCTTGGTGGCTGTCACAAACACCAAACCGATCTCTATCTCCTCCTCCCTGTGTGGGGCCAGGGGCATGCAGTTCACTCTCCCAGGCAAGGGAAAGTGTTTTCCTGCTCAGCCACAGCCCTGGGAAAGCAGCAGACACCGTGTATGGGCCAGAGCCACCACATTCAGGAAACTTCACTGGCTCCTTCCCTGCCAGGAGGGACAGGCAAGCTGGGAGCTCCCACACAACCCGGCCTTGGCCCTTCCAGTACTGTTTTGATGTGGACTCTGCCAAGGATGTATTAGAGATGAGCTCTGCACAGAAAACAGGAATGCCTCTGGGACCGCATCCCATGCTGGGCTGTTCCTGCTGCCCAGGCTTCCTCCCACCCAGACTTCCCTTCCTCAGATCCAGGTCACTGCCTCTTGCCCTCCCATCATCAGAGATGGTGAATAATTCACTCCATTTCTGTCATTACCTTGAATGTATTTATAGTGCGTGATCAGTGCCCTTAGAGAATTCCCTCTCCTGAGCTCCATAAATTGCGTTGTCTCGCTCCCTCCCCCCCACTGCCTGTGTTAATTGCTGCATTATGTTTGCTGACCTCTTACATTTTGTTTGGTTTCTTGCATCCTTGGACTTTGGGCACAAAGGCTGTCTCCATTTCTCCCCCAGATCTCCGCTGGGGCCCCACATTTTGTGGGCAAACCAAGGCACAGATAACAGGGACACAGCAGGTGTTGTGAGACCGCAGGGTCATCCCTCTGCTTGCTGGGCATTCAATGTGTTCTTGCTTGTGGACACATCCCCCATGGAGGAGAGGCTCAGTTGGAATGTTTCTTTGCAAAGCAAGGGCAGCTGGATGGAGCATGTGGTGAGCTAATGCTGCACATACAAAGTCTGGATTGGGTGATGGCTGACTCCAGCTCTGCCCCTGCAGGTTTTGGGGACAGGAGAGACTTAAGATGATGTGCAACTTATTGTTCAAGGCCAGGCTGGATGGGGTGCAGAGCAACCTGGTCTAGGAAGTGGCAACACTGTCCATTGACAAGAGATTGGAATTAGATTAAGGTCCTTTACAACCCAGCTATGATTCTATGAGGATAGATTTCTCCCAGCACTATCTGGTTTGGGCCTTTCTGCCCTTTAGAGCTCTCTCCTTCCACGAGGAACCACCCATCTTTCATGCCCATGACAGAACTCATCCAGAAACAGGCCAAAAGTAACTCGTGGTGTCCCAAACTCTCAGGTTCTGCTACCAGAGTTGCTCCAGAGGAACATGTGGTTTTCAAGCTGTCCCCCATGGCTCAGGAAGCTCCACAGCAGTGCAAAGGGCTCAGTGATGCCTCGTTGCCTCAGAGACAAGCATAGAATCAGAGTCATTTTGGTTGGAAAAACCCTCTAAAATCATCAAGTCCAACCATTAGTCCAGCACTGCCAAGACCACCACCCAAACAGTCCCTGAGCACCGCAATCAAAGCTTCCAGTATTCCCTGGTCAGCACTAGAGAGCCCATAGGGCACTGTGTGATGAGAAAGGGGAGATAAAGATACCAGGCACGTAGTAGCACCATGCCTGCTTTTCTCAGGGATGCAGTTAGTTCTCAGCAGTTGTATTAACACTTTATTTCTGTATCCTTGGCTCTCAGCACCGCTCATCTCTCATGGCAGGGAGTCCCACGGATTAGACTTTCGGGAAACAGCCTGCTCCTCCCCAGCTCAATGTTAATGTGGTTACTCTCAGAGCTGCTCAAGGTCACGCTGTCCCTCCCATGTGAGGGAGGATCAGGAGCTGAGCTGTGCCAAGTCTGGCAGGTCTGAGAGCTGCTGGTGGGGCAGGATCCAGAGCTGGCCTGGCCTGGGGTCCCAGTGGGGCAGCTGTCTGTCTGCACAGGGACCCTGGGGTGGCTGTGGGGTCCCAAGGGAGGGCTCCACTACCCCCAGGGCTGCTGACACGGGAGTGGAGCTTTGCCACAATGTGGGTGCAGCACTGCAAAGAGGACAAAGCACAGAGGGGAGGACAGGGCTGGAGCAGGTCAAGGGAGGACACAGCTGTCCAGACCCCCAACTCTGCTCTGCTCACACCAGTGGGACAGATATCCTGGGAAGCTGCTCTCCTGGGGACTGTGCCCACAAGTGCTGCTGGTCCAGCGCTGCCGTGCTCCTTCCTGGAGTTGTCCCCACCGGCCACCGACTGTCCCACTGCAGGGAGCGGCAGCATCACCACAGCCCGCAGCTCGCCCGGGCTCAGAACAGGTGGATTCTCCACTCTGCTCTGCTCGAGGGATCAGAGTGAGCGCGGCAGGTGGCACTGCTGTGTAGATGCTAAGCTAGGCCAGCATATGGTGCTGTAGGTCCATGGTACAGCTTGTGAGGCAGCACAGTGACCTGGGCTTCGGGAATTGCGAGGAGTCAGCACAGTAACACTGGGGAAGCTTGTGGAGGCTGTGTCCTATTTTGCTTGTGGTTTTTTTAGGAGGGCAGATGTTTAAATCCTCAAAAGTCCTGATCCCAAACCCTACTAAGCAGAGGACGAAATGTGGCTGGTGTGTTTCTGCAGTGATGCTGCTGAGCTGGGACCCCATCCTGGCTACAGGCACTGGGGAACCCGGTGTGGGCACAGGCCAGTGGGAGAGGAGATGGATGCAGTGAGAGTCTCACTTCCCATGAGATCCGGCACAGCATTTCCCGGCTGTTTCCAGTTTTAGAGGATTTCTTCCCAAGGAGAAAAAGGAGGAGTCCCATTTTCCCAGGGACAGTGTGCACTGTTTGCCTCATCCCACAGATCTACTGAAAAAGAGTTTTGCTGAGCAGTTTTCAGTCAGTCCCACACAGAGGGCCACTGCACCCAGCTACCTGCCCTCACTTCAGGGATGGGCAAATTCTCACACCACTGCCATTTATACTCTTACCTCACAGGTGTAGATTTAGAAAAGATGCTCACCTGACCCCTCTTAGTGTCCCCTCTGCTTTTATAGGTGCCCAAGGACACAGCGTTGAGTCATCTGGAGCATGCTTTGGGGGCCCCATGGCTCTGAGGTGGCTGAGTCACTCATGAGACCTGGCTCCACACCCCCAGCTCAATGGCAGTGTGACAGGGGGTGACAGGCAGTGGAGCCCTTGCCCATGCTGGGTGCCCAGGTATCACACACCCTCTGGCACCAACTGAGAGTTCCCCAGGGCAGGGGGATGCTGGTGCCTGCCAGAGCCACCCCTCACAGTGCATTCGCATTGGGTGAGAGTCAGACTCCAGGCAGGAATTCCTCACCAGCCCCAGGCCAAGGCAACACATCAGCACAGCGAAAGGCCACCCAAACCACCCCTCCCTCCCTTCCTTCCTCCCTCCCACGGTCTGCTGGCTCCCCAGCTCACAGCCCTTCCTCCCAGCATCTGAGGGGCAATGATGTGACATTAACCCCTTGCTCTCCACAGCCTCCCTGTTATTCCAGCCCTCCAAGGGGGAAGAATTCATGGCTGTTGTGTGGGGGTCAGTCTCCTCCAGTGGATGCAGCACTGGGATGTCATCCTGGGTTGCTGGGACAGCTCTAGAGCCTCTTTGCTTTCAGCTGTCTCCCCTCCCTCAGCCCTCTCCTGGATGCTCTGGTCCCTGGGCTGGGGACCACTGCTCTCCCTATGGCTGGAAGCACTGGCTCCCCTCTGGGAAAGGCTGCTCCCTGTGGCCTGGACAGAGGGTGCACTTGGAAGCTCAGCTCCGCTGGGTGCTCTGCTCCACACAGGGATTTAAGGCTCTGGCTGGAGCCTTCAGCATTTCCCAACACCACGTTTAATGTCGTCCTTTGTGTTTCTCAGGCAGGAAGAGCTGTGTGTACAAATAATTAAAGGGAAGAATCGGAGTGATTAGGGCAGATGATTATTGTCAAATTATGATTTATCTCACAGGGAAATTAGTATCCCCCCCTCCCCCAAAGGGCTCAGCCTAGCACGGTGAATGGGCACTGGTTTTTTGATTAATAGATGCCTTTAGAAGGTCACCTACATCCATTGCAGATTAACTCAGTGGGAAAAGTTCTTTCAGTAATTCAAGCTGTTGTTCTCACAAGCTGTCAGCTCGCTGCGAATCGGGAAGGTCCATCCGTTACAGGGCTGCTGGGTTGGAGGGGATCTTTCTTTCCTCCGGACACATAGGCGTGATATATGATGCACAGAGACATGGATGACCAAGAAAACGAGCTGTGGAAAGAAAACAAAAACAGCAGTAAAGGGAAGCGAGGAAGCTGAGCGGCCAGAGGGCTGGCCCAGGCAGGCCTGGGACTGGAGGGGCAGAGCTCAGCCTGAGGTTGGTGCTGGAGCAGAAGTCCCAGAGCTGCTCAGCGTGGTGGAGCAAGGGTTTAGATGCATCCCTGCACAAGCTCTTCCTGCTGTGGAGACAATAACTCACCTTGTGTTTGCTCCATCCATGCCTGTATTTAGCCATGTCCATGGTGGGCTGACCCCTGTGTCCCATGGGATCTGACAGTCTCCTGGGCATTTCTGGCCTCAGTGTCAAAGCCTGACTCTTGCACACCCTGGACACCTCCCAGGGGGCTGCTGAGGAGGAATGACCACACCATGGTCTTACTGCCACTCAGGCTTCCTCCTGAGGAAGGAAGTAGTTGGTGATGGCAAAGTGGAAACAGGACCAGGGATGAGGAGTGGTTGTGACTTGTCCCACTGCAAGTACAACAGCAGTACAAGCACAACCCATCCACAGACCTATGAGCAGTGTCAGAGATGCTTGCACCTGTACAAGCTGCTCTTCAGAGTGGATTTCTCTACCCACTCCATTATATTTCTTTGAGCTCCATAACCCCTGTGCTCAGCAAAGTCTAAACAAGGGACTGCTCTCTTCCCTCCTCATGTGTCCATCCCCGCATGGAGACACACAGGAGATCTCACTGAGGTGATGTTCTACATGGTGACTTTGTGCCATTAGGTTCTGAACACAGCCCAGGGCCCAACATCCCTAATTGTGTTGGGAAGATGTGATGATGTCATAGCTCCTGCCACGATGTTGAGTGTACAGGTACCCATTTTTAACTCTTTTCCATTTAAGGCAAAAGAAGAGACAGGAAAGCTATGCAGGTATTCTGCATGTTAAGGTGGAAACAGATGAAGACAACTGTTCCCTGATAAATAACCATGATGATTATATTTAGATTTCTTTTCACAAATGAATGATATTTCAGCACAGTCATCAAAAATTCCCTCTAACAAACGTTTTTTGCATCCATCTAGCCTTCATCATAAATCTATGTGCCAGGCATTAATAATATTTTCAGCAACAGATTGATTGACTAGAACATAGCTTGGTTTTCTCTAAACACTAAGGGGTTCTCAACTGATTTATCACTTACTGAAGTCTGCACATATTTATATGTGTACCATATTCCTTGTTATAGACGTGCCCCTCCTTTACCCACGCTTTCTTCAGCAGATCCATCATGATGGTGTCAATGACTTCTCAGGTCTGGACATTGTGTTGCCAAATCTGTAACAGAGGCTTTGCTGGCACAGCACAAAGTCGGGGTGTTTTTGATACATGACTTTTAAGGCCAGAAGAAACAATCAGATCTAGATCACACTGATTGGCACAGTCCAAAGGCTCTTGCCCAGTTGCCCCTGCACAATGTCCAGTAATTTGAGAAGACCCAATGTTTCCTTTCCAGACAAACCTTCTGTTTTGGGGCATCAAGACGTTTGCTGGTTTGGCTGGTTTTAACACAAGGCTTTGGATATTTGGGAGGTCTGGGGGTGTATATGAGAATCTTGCTTTGATATATTTTAGTTAGTTTGAGGCTTGCTAAGAAGTGCTTAAGCCTGTGGGCGACACTCTTCAGAGGGCTTCAGGCTGGAAAAGAAATAAAAACACCTCCTGATGTAGTTTTCTAAAGCTGTCCTCATCTAGATTTTGGGGAATTGGCCACAGAGTGCATCTTCTTGGAACCAAGAGGTAATTTTGGAGTTGTGCTCTGTACCCATCACATCCTAAGGACAGGACACAACAAAATGGAGTAGGAAAGAGAAGCAGGACAGTGTTGAAGGCCAGTTTGCCCGGTATAGCCAGACTCCCTCTATTGAATCTCCACAGCAGAAACAGTCATCGTGGGGCAAGGGCAGAGACAGAGAGTCCTGCTTTCAGCATACCCTGCAGTCTGATTTCAGCTGCCTATGGAGGGGGTGCTGGTGAGCTGATGAGAGGAGAGTTTTTAGTCAGCAGCTGCCCAGAGAGCCAAGCACCAGCTGGAGGGGACACTCTCTGATATGGGCTCAGCATCCTCAAGAGGCTATGTCTGTACCATCAGGAAGAAGAGGCAGTTGGAGGAGAGATCAGGTTGAGAATTTTATTTTTACCCCTTAAATATCCTTTCATCCCTTGGTAGGACGCTGAGGGGAGCGGCTGGTGCACTGCTGTTCCCAGCTCTGGTGGGGAAACATCCACTGGTGTATGTACCATTACAGTGATCACTGATGTGATTGACTGGCTGTCTAATGGGTTGTTACAGCACTGCAGAGGTTGTCTTGCTCTCCAGGTTAACTGTGAGGAGCTGGGGAGATGAAGCAACACTCCTCTAAATTGGGCTGTGCATTGGGAGCAGCAAGAAGGATCTCAAAAAAACCCCACCCTACCCTTCACAAAAATTTCTTTTGTGGTCTTTCACAGGGGAGGTCACAAACAAACTGGTGAGATGCAAGGAGTCAAAAGGGAGTTTTCAGGTGGGTTTGTGGGTTTTTTTTGTTTCTTTAAATGGCCTGAGATGTTCAAGGCATGCTTCTGAAGGTCAAATAAGTGCAGATATGCCCAACCTCTGCCTTGCTGTCCTTTGCTTGGCGCAAGGAAGCCAAGACTTGGGGCCTTTGCACCTTGCACATGAAGTTAGGGGTGAGGTGTTCAAACTGCAAATATTCCTCACCAGGTACAGAAATCTGCTGCCCCAGATGCTTGCTGTGAATCAGAAACACTTCCTATCCATCTGCTCTCTTGTCCTACACAGACTGGTGGATGTCACTGACACAAGAGCTCCTGGGCTGGGTGTCTCTGCCCTTGACTACAAAATCAGTTCTTCACTCAGCAGGAGTTTTGTCACCAGCCTCATGGTGCAGGTTGCTGTGCTAACCCACAGCACGACGCCCCAGCAGAGCAAGGGACAGGTGGCCTCAGCACTCTGAACTTCTCCTTCCCTTCCCAGGTCCTCACAAAAGTCCCTCCACACAGCAAATCCAACCTGTGAGCCCTAAGCTGGTGCAGCCCTTGCCCCAGGTGACCAAAGCCACACACCATGCTGGGTGCTAAAAGGATGATCTTCCTCCCCTGTGATGGAAAGAACTTGGATGGTGGAAGACAGAGGAGATTTGGCTGCAAGACCACTTTGTAAGAGCAGATCCCTGGGCTCCCTCCAGCAGCGTGTGGCTGAGGGCAGCCCTCTCCAGAGGAGGGCAGGAGGGAGGATGGAGGATCCTGTGCTGAGCCTGGAAGCAGCCTGCCTCCGGCTGGCTCCTGCAAGCACATAGAGGACTGCACAGCTCCCGCTGTCGATGCCATGTGTGGCAGGAGCACACTTGCCGTTTGTTCTGGCTCTCGAAACAGCAGGCTTTTGATTCCCTTGGTAGAGCTCATCTGCGCTTCTTTCTGGCCTCCTCCTTTCTCCGTGCCAACCACGTGCCCCCCAGCCCGTGGGCTCTGCTGTCATTGTTGGCTGCTGGTTCCACTGGCCTCAGCTTATTGCATCTGTTTTGGTTTGCTGGGTCTTGCATTCAGCCATCCGTTCAGCTTTTATTGTACGTTTCTAAGCGTCAGCTCCGGGTGGTCATCGGCGGCTCCTTTCACTCCAGCCCATGCACCAGCTGCATATTAATTGCTCCCCTTTCTCCACTCCCTCCCTCTCTCCCCGTCTCGCCATGTGACATTTGTGGTTTGCAAACTTTGTGGGAACACACTGCAATCCAAGCCCCGCGAAGGTGTGAGGAGGGCTTGGCACGTCACCTCTCACAGGGAGCCTGCGCTGCTGAGGATTAAACCAGAGGCAAACCTGGCCCCTCTCCTGCAAATCTGCACCAGGAAAGCCTTCCTCTGATTGCTCTGTCCATCTGCCAGCCACTGGAGGGTGACTCACTGTTGGACACTGCCTGATGCTTTGTCCAGTCTAACTTCAGTATCCTGAGCAATGGGGCTCTGGTTGTTTCTCTGGCTGATCAATGCCATGCCAAGAAAGTTCCATCTCCTAGGTAGTCTCCCTGATCGTGGAATCAAAGAATCATTGAACCATAGAATCATGAAATTGTGGAATCACAGAATCATTGAAACATAGGATCATTGAATTGTGGAATCAGACAATTGTGGAATCATCAAATCATAAAGTCACTAAGGTCGGAAAAGGCCTCCAAGATCATCAAGTCTGAGGTTCCCATTCCCTGGTCCCCCTGTGGTACTGCCTAGTGCCAAAGAGAATTTCACTTTATACTGTGAGATGTTGTATTGAGGGGGAAAAACAAAAATAAATGCTCATGCTCACAAGTGGGAACAGGTTCCTTCCACCCGGCCTTGTGCTGCTCCTCTGGGCTACAGCACTTTGGAGACGGGGCTGTCTTGAATCATGAGCCTCCCCTGGCTCTGAAGTATTGTGTTGCTTAATGACTGATGATAATGCCTCTGTATGTAGGCTTGTAGCCTGGCTATCCATCTTTAAATTTCAAAATCTTTCCTCCTCAGCCATTACCTCCACCCCCGTAATCATTCCTGTTGCTCTTCTCTGAATTCCACCTCATTTGTCCTTGTTTGAAGGCAGAGCACAATCAAACCAGCTGATCTGGGAATCTGGGTGGGGGCTGAGGTCCAAGAGGGGTCCATCTTCATTCCTTGTCCCTGAGTTGGTCTGAGGTCGAGAAGGTTCATTTACAGCCCATCCAGCTGGGGTAATCTCAGTTCACCTCTGGAGACAGGTATTTCTCCAAAGCTTTATGAGGACGGGGGCTGTAGGCTAAGAAATGCTTCCAAGCATTTAACCTACCTGTATGTGCTCAGCCTCCTCTCCCCAAAAAATCATTACACAGGAATGTCTCAGTGTTTTTCCAAGGCCTGCCTGCCCACAGGAGCCCTTACCAGACGATGAGGCACCTGAGCTCGGAGAAACAGATAATGGCGCAGTCAGCCAGACTGAGACATGAAATAAAACCAGAGAGAGAGCTGCACTCTTGGTAGGTCTCAGTTCCATCCTGCTGCTTGGGGCAGGACTGCTGTCAGTCAGATGTGGCTTTGTTTGGCCAAGTCTGTAAAATCTCACACCTCCGTGACCCAGCCCAGGGCTTCACCACCCACCCAGGGAAGGCATTTGTTCTAATGTCCGATCTGAAGGATCCACCTTCAGCCGTCACCTCTTGTTATCCCATCCACCACTGCTGTGACCTTGTGGGTTAATCACTCTGGGCTGTGCTCTGGGGAAATAACTTTTTAAGGGGAAACAAAGCCAGACTGACTCCCCAGTGTGTGAAGAAATTCCTCCCCCCACCCATCTCTAACTTTCCACGCTCCATCTGAGCTGGCTGGGATCTCAGCCGGATCCGATACCTGCTGCTGCAGCCATCACTGCTGTAGACCATGGCATTGCTCCTGTGCAAAGATGGGGCCTGGCAGCTCTGCTAAGCCCCCAATTTTTTTTTGCCTGGAGTAAGACTGGCACTTTTTCCTCATAGCAAGAGAACCGTGGTATCCAAATTAAGCACAAGCTGTAGTGTTTGAAGTCTGAGCAATGAGCTTTCCTTGGCAATGGGTGGGTTTCTATCATGGGGGTAGGGAATTCCTTGTCTGCCCTTGATTTCACTCCCAAGCAATTTCTGTTCTGTGTCCTCACCTCTGTTCATTTGACGGGCTCCAGTGGGATAAGTGGATCACAATTAAAGTCACAGTTAGGGGAACTGGTCAAAATACTTGACAGGAACTTACTTAAATGGAAATATCATCACTTTTTAATAAGCAAATGGAGTTGGCATTAATTCAATTTGATATTTGCCATTTTCTGCAGAATTATGAGCATTCACTTTTTTCAGAAACTGTATTTAAACAGAATGCTTTTGGCTGAAGACAAATTTTGAACAGTTTTGAAGAAGGTTTCAGTAAAAATACACAATGTGTTAGCAAACAAAAATCATGGAGTTTGTGAACTTCCAGGGAGGCCTTGACTGTGCTCACAGGCAACTGTTCCAACCATTTTTCAACTCAGGGAAGCTGATTTGAAGAAGCTGCCAAACACTTCGTGGCCTGCAGTGTTAAGACAAGGTGGAATGGCTTCAAACTGACAGAGGGCAGGTTTAGATTAGATATTAGGAAGAAATTCTTCCCTGTGAGGGTGGGCAGGCCCTGGCACAGGTTGCCCAGAGAAGCTGTGGCTGCCCCATCCCTGGAAGTGTCCAAGGCCAGATTGGACAGGGCTTGGAGCAACCTGGGCTAGTGCAAGGTGTCCCTGCTCATGGCAGGGGAGTGGAACAAGATGATCTTTAATGTCCCTTCCACCCCAAACCATTCTGTGATTCCATGATCCTTTGATTACTGAGATACCCCCAGTTCAACCCAGTGCCTCTGGACAGGGATGATTTTGCTCCTGCCAATAGGTAAGGAAGTTTGTGCACTTTCTCATTCTCTCCAGCTCCAAGTAATAACCACCAGCACATGGCTTCAATTATCCAGCACAAAGCAGCTTCTTGCCAGCTCTTGCTAAGGGCAAGGAGGCCCAGTGGGAGGGGGAATGGTGATGTGTGGTGCAATAGGCAAAGGGGACATGTCTGGGGCCATTTCTTTGGACTGTACAATGCAACCCTGGCCCCAGAGAGTCAATTCCTTTCCTCCTCTCACTCTTCTCTCCTCCCTGCTCTGAGGAAAGAACTTCTGTCATTCCCAGCCCCAGGAAGTGGGGTATCTTAATCTCTCAATTTAAAAAGCAATTAGGTGTATCCACCAATGCCTCTTGAAATGTTTGGGTTAGTGCCATTTGCAAAACCTGCTGACTTTGGCCCCAGCAGCATCAAAACTCTTCCAGCTGCAGGTAACCTGGAGATCTTGCATAGCAGCTGCCCTTGGTTTCGACAATTCCTTCCCAGATAGAGACAAACTGGACAGGACTCAAGTGGCACTGCCATACTGTCAGGTCCTGCCAGGAACAATCTGCTTAACTCTGCCTGTTGGAGCGTCTGCTGTTCAATATTGGAGCCTCTTCTGCTCAGTGTTTAAGCACATCTAATTTCTGCAGTCAGGGTATGACTCCTGCCTGCCTGAGTGGTGAGGTTGTCACTGCAGGTTTTTTTTGATCTCTTCCTAAAGACCCCACCAAAACCTTTCTCCTGTGGACACACAGAGACTGACACCTCTGCCAACACCTTCCTTCCCATTCCTGTGTGGTGTAGTCCTGTGGAGGTGAGAAGCTGATCAATGACAAGTAAAACAAAGAACTGTGGCCACAAGCTGTGCTTTGAGATCTCCTGGTTAAAAAATGTCTTCTCCATATGGGTGTTTCTTCCCCCAGACAGGTCACCGGGGAATTTGTGCCTTCAAAAAGCTGTTAGATCAAACCACAGCTGACCTGGTGTAGCACTGGCCATGGTCCAGCTCTGAGCAGATTGGACTAGAAATCTTCAGATGGCCCTTCCCATCCACATTTCCTCGTGTCTGTGATGGATGGGGATAGAGAAGCCATTGGTTTCCCTTTTGTTTATTAACAAAGCTTGGGTGCATCATTTTCCTTTATTGTCTCCTCACCTGGGCTGTCTCTTGGATTTCAGCTCCTGTAGAGACCTTCTTTGTGCAAAATGCAAAATGTGGAAATTATATACACAGATCGCAGAGCAATTGGTCTACCCTGATGTAGGCATGATCTCAGTCAACTTAAATGTCTGTGAGAATCTCCCCTACTGGGCCCCAGCTCACAGCAAACTTGACATGGAAGCAAAGATCGCTGGAGTGTTTCTGGATGTCAAGGATAGAAATCCTTCAAGAAGCCTTAAGATATTGGATTTGCTCAACAGACATTCTTTGCCCCCTCACTCTTGAGTGAAGTTTGGCCAAACAACAGGCCCAGGGACAGAAATAGCATGGGGCAAAGAGGGATTAGTCTGCACCACCAAGCCATGAGCTATACCAGTTATTTTCTCACACCCAACAGCTCCTTACCTAACTCACAACTTGACATCTGAGCTCCCTTTACAGACCAGAGATGCAGCTGCCAATATCTTCTTCTTCTGGGACAAGCTGGTCTCTGAGGTGAGACGTCTCCCTTCCTTGTCAAGGAGATTAATTGAGTCACTTAGAGAACACATATTTAGTTTTCTAAACTCGGAAGAGAAATCCACATGGTGGGGGCAGGAGAACAAGGATCCCCAACTGCTGGGAAAGACCAAGGTGGGGTCCCTCTCTGACCATGACACTCTCTGCTGGTGCGTGGGTAGATCTGGATGAATAGTTGGTGGATAGTTATTTCTCCCAGCTTCATTGGAAACTCTGGTTGTGTCTTATCAAAGGCCAGAGGTCACCTTTCCAAATCCACCTTCCATCCTATAGTCCCTTTGTGCTGTCCCATCTGTTCTACTGACAGTTTGAGGACTCATCCTGGTCCCTGATGCCTTGTGTGTCTTTCTGGAGACCTCAGCAGCAAGACCTGTCAGCTCTGAAGTCCAGGTTTCCATAGGGGATAGCAGGATATAAGAGAATGCAGCGACTACTGTACATCCCCCTCGCTGATATGCAGCATGTCCTGACCTTCTGTGCTCAGAGTTTTATTTGCTGAGATGCTGTAAAAAAACACTCTGAGAAAAGCCCAGCTCCTGCCTGGAGAGCCACTGTATAAAAGTGGTACCTTCTTACTCAACCCACCAGCTCCCTTGTGCATCAGTCTGAACTGATGTGGTACTGACAGGAATAAAATCTTGCTGCCTGGTGTGACTCACAGCTCTGCAGAGCTGGGCTGGCTACAGAGGAGGGAGCAAGCGGGATGCATTTTCTGGGGAATCATCAAAAAGGGCATCCTACCTTTAATACACGTGTAGACCCTGGCACAGGCCATGGGCCAGCGACGCTCTGATGGGCACAGAAAAGTGACTGGCACTTTTCCCTTTCACACATGTCCTTTCACTCCTGGAAAGGGAGGAACGGTGGCAAGGGTGGGAAGTGAGGGCTAGAAATCCTCGCTTCCCATCCAGCGAGCATGTGGGCTGGGATACCCTGGGAAGGACTGGCCCTGCCTGGATAACTGATGCACATGGGCCACAGAGGCAGGTTTTGCTCCACAGCAGATCTCACACTGTTGCAGAGGAAGAGAAAAGTCTTTCTCCCCTGGAATTGCACTAAGCCTGGTCCTTCCTTTTGTGCAGCCATGTGGCTTGGAAAGACTCTCTACTGTGCTTTGCTTTCTCTAATATGGCCAGTAAGGGATAATCGCCATGGATTGGTCTCTCCACAGAACTCATGGCTCCCCTCTGGGAAAATAACAGAGGTTTTTTGTGAGCGTGACTGTTCTTTCCAGCTGTCTGAGCCAAGGTATAAAGAGGAAGACCAGCTCTTCGGTAAACTGTGGGGAAGCATGGTCAGGTAGCAGTCATTTCCAGTTGGAAACATCTCCAAGAGACCTGGAGAAAGACCAAGAAGTCCTGTAATCAGACAAATATGTGATATCTAGGACTGTAGAGGTTACTTATTTTCAACTCTGCATCCTAAGACAGCATCTGCAGGAAAATGGCATAACTAGACCTTTACAGAAGGACTTATAGGGCAGCAAAGGGCTGAGCAGGTGTTCAGTGAAGTCGGCTTTTATCCCAGAGAACCTTTGGTACGGGTGGTACAAGCGATGGAAAAAAATTGGAATCTCAATTTCTTACTGAGCTGATGGGATGGAAAAACATCTGTTAGCTCCAGGCTGCATGCATTTGATGTGGGATCCTTGCAAACTGAAAGTGGGAGGCACCTTGGGTGAGAGCAGCTGCAAGAGTTCACAGCTCTGAGTGGCAGGAGAGTGGCAGGAGAGTGGCAAGAGAAAGGCAATGGGCTTGGGAGACATCTCCTACGGCCTCAGAGAACCAGGAGGTGAGGTCCCAGGGGGCTAAGGGGCACAGAGATTAGGGCTGCTGACACTTCCTTACAGAAAAGATCTTAAGGATACAGGTACAAAGGAAGGCAAGGAAACACAGCAGATAACCAAAGCAACTGAATCGTGAACTACTCACTGCTCTGAAACTCAGGAAGGAAAAAACAAGCTGAACAACTACAGCTGAGTAATGGGTAAAGAAGAGTATGAAAACATGGGCCAACCTCAGAAAGGCTGAGGCTCAAGAAGAGGTACAGGTAGCCAGAAGACAGGACAGCAAAGTCCTTCCTGCCAGCCTGGGCACATGCCTGTCACCCACACTGAGAAGCCCTTATGGGTGAGTTCATGATCCAAAGCTGTGTTCCAGGCTGCTGGTTGGACACAGTGGGACTTGTTGCCCACCCCTGCCAACACAAGGTCCATTGTGCCACTGGTGACTCAGTCCAGAGCTCTTTCAGGATCCTGCTTGGTGCAAACCTGCAAGACAGTAGAACCCAGCACAGGAGCTGTAGCACAAGACAAGGCCTGCCTGGGGCTACCTGGTACACCACCTGGAAGTGGTTCAGTTAAAACCTGACTCAGTCCCCATCTGGATGCCTGGAAATGAGTTTTGGTGGGTGAGACTGGCTGACTGCTGAACGCTTGTGCAGAGATGTGTGTAAGTCAGTGCCGACCCAGAAAACTGGCAGGAGAGTGGCAGTGATGCTTCCTTCTGGCTCTGCTTGTATCTCTTTCTGTTTAGTTCAGGATTCCAGAGATAAGTCCCATTTTATATGAAATAAGGAGATCTGAGCCATATGTTGTGCAGGTTCACATCACATCTTGTGGTACAGATCTGCAGGGAAACTTCCGCAAGTCTTGAACCAAATCGGTCCATTTCCAGGTGGAGGTTACGTCTTGTGGAGGAGGCAGGTCCAAGATAAACAAGGGCAGAGGAAGGATGACACAATATCTGTACAACAGAACCAGCAACAAGTGATTTCACACCACCCATCTCCCTCTCTGATGTCCCTGCAACACCACCAAGCCCTGGGACACAAGCGCTGCTGGAATCTGCTCTGGGAACTGGGAAAATGAGCCACAGGGAAGGCAAATGACTCCACTGTTCTTCAGGACACCAAAGTGAAATGGAGGTCTCCTGGTCTTCTACAGTCCTACATTCCAGCCACTCGCTCTTCCTTTCAGCCTCAGGCTGTCTGTCCCTTTGGATCAATAGAGGATTTTCAGGGGAAGATGGTCTTGATGGACCTATTTGTGTATGTGGCATTTTAGAGGCCTGTGAAGCTTTCATACATGGCAGACAGAAAGTGATGCTCCAGGCCCAGAGAGGCTTTGTGGGCTGAAGTTTTCGGGGTGTAGCAGGTCTGGCTGGGATGAAGTTGATTTTGCTCACAGCAGCCTGTATGGTGCCGTGTTTCAGACTGGTGACTAAAACAGTGTCGTTGACATGCTGGTGTTCTGGTTAGCTCTGAGCAGTGTTCCCATTGTATTGAGGATTTCTCTGTTTCCCATTCTACCCCCAGGCATGAGACTGGGAGGGAACAGAGCCAGGACAGCTGATCCCAACTTACCAAAGGGATATTCCAGACCATACAATGGCAGCAATTAAAGCTCAGGGACAGGAGGATAAAGCAGAGCTGTTCATGGTTATGGTGTTTGTCTCTCCAAGTAGCCATCACATGTACTGAAGCCCTGAACTGCAAGAAGCAGTTGGACATCTTCCTGCTGAGATGGGAAGGAGAGAATGAGTTCCTTACTTCCCTTCACTAGCACTCAGCTCTCTTTCACTTCTGAAACTGCCTTTACTTCGGCCCATGAGTTTTCTCATTTTTGCTCTCCTGATTCTCTTCCCCATCCTGCTGTGGGGAAGGAGCAAATGAGCAGCTGTCTGGGTGCTCAGCTGCTGGCCAGAGCCTAAAATATGCAGCCTTCAGGATGAAAATCAGGCTTATATGCTGAGACCACAGCAAGTGTTGACATCCCTCTTTTAGAGATGGGGAGTTCTGGGGTGGTGTCAGAGGTGGAGCAGACAGGGTGACCTCCTCAGGTCTCTGCTGGACTCTCAAACCTCAGGTACGCACCACATTCCAGCTGTCCATGAAGGTATCATTTGCATCAATACCATGTCAGTATC
This sequence comes from Acropternis orthonyx, assembly GCA_035583155.1. Lineage (NCBI taxonomy): Eukaryota > Metazoa > Chordata > Aves > Passeriformes > Rhinocryptidae > Acropternis > Acropternis orthonyx. Next base: position 3,212,802 of record JAWWEU010000029.1, read on the forward strand.
CACCTGCTCTCAGTTTCCAGGAGCCTGAGAACTATCGAGCAATTGCATCAGGGATGGGCAACACGTGGGTGGTGTGCGTTTCTCTAGGGTGGGCCTGGGGGCTGCTTTGACAGGAGGACACAGATCAGCTCTGTTGTCCCCACATCAAAAATCACCCTGGGCCTACTTTACCCTCCTCCACACATAACAATGCTAACAAAAACCAAAAGCAAATGGTGTGTTACCCAGAACATGACTTGCTCAAAGTCATCAATGCATGGACTTTTGGGTTATAGATTTTTGCATGCAAAGTCCCATTGATTTCCTATGGATCAATGGGAAGAAGCCAAGCATGCAGGAAAAAGTCCAGAGAATGATTTATCAGCCTTTGTCACTCAAACAATATCTCCCTATTCTCTGTGGAGGGTTTATTCAGGTTTAATACAGTGCCAGTGCTTTATGTGTACCAGGGGAGGGCAGGTCCCTTGCAGGGGGCAGGAATCCGAGGTTTCCAGCTACCTCAAGAACTGCTCTGGGATTCAGAAAGGGTTTTGTTTTCCAGCTCTTGTGATGTGTTGCAGCTGCCCACTGACTTTTTTGTTTCCATCCTTGGCGCGCAGAAGAATTTCATCACCACACTCTTTATCATGGAAACATGTCATTCAGTGGCATTCGTACATACTGTTCACATCAAATCAGAAGGTTGGCTCGAACCCCTGCAGAGATGGGACCTTTCCAATTGAACCTGCCTCCATAGGTTTGGTGCCGGGCTGAACGCAAAGCCAGAAGGAGACCGATTTTTTTTCAGCCAGGTTTTTCAGCGACGACAGAAGATGCATGGAAGCCTCCCAAGAACCGCCTACCCCATGAGATGTTCACCATTCAGGATGTTGGCAAACTTGTCAGATCAGAAGGTTGTGCAAGATGCCAACCGCTCAGGGCCAGAAGTGTTCGGGAAGTTTTGGGGACTGTCAGATTTTCGCTGAAGAGCTACCTGAGGCAGCCGTATGGCCCAACACCAAGAGCTGAATTGAATCTAGGTCTTCCTCAGGATCTGACGCCCGCTGCTCTCTTTCCCTGCTTGGGATTTGGAAAGCCAGACCTGGAACAGGATGTGATTTGTTCATGTTGGTCTGCGTGGTGCCAGCTGAGGCTACTGGCAAATTCTGCTCGCTGAAAAATTATCTCATGTAGATGAGGGTCAGATGATTAACTTTGATGAATCTTGCCACAGCTGAAATTACTGCCAGTGCTAGGTATGAGAAGGAAACATTGGCAGAGCTGTCGCCCTGCCATGGGAAGGATTGCTTTTTCTCCTGGAATGTAAAGCAGGGGTGCTGTAGCTGTTTTAGCTGGACTCCCCAGCCTTGATGAGGGAGCAGGGTGTAGTTTCAGACCTGACTCAGAGTCTTTCCTTCTAAGGTACTTGCACAAATGAAGTATTTTGCCTGGGGAAGGAGTCTCTGGAGAAGAGATTTTCATCTGGAATAAACAGGACAGCGGATGGCGTTTCGCAATGAATTCACAAGTTGCCATGTATGACGCAAGGGCAGTGGGGATGGGGGGGGATTGCTGCATTTGTTCATGGGAGTTTTTTTCATCTAGTCTGCCACTCAAAAAGTGCCCTGGCACAGGAAGTCCTTCTGGGGCTGATATCAGCAGTGGGGGGTTGATAAGGCTGGAAGATGTGTTCCATCTGCCAGACCCCAAAGCTCACGCCTGTCACCAGCTCTGTGGAGGCAAAGGGTGTTCCGGCAGGAGGCCAACACAAGGGTGGATGTGGGGGATTGCTTGGTTAAAGTGGCAGCCATACCCAGTTACCATAGAACCACGGAATACCCTGAGCTGGAAGGATCCCACAAGGATCTTCAAGTCCAACCCCTGGCCCTGCACGGGACACACCAACAATCCCACCCTGTGCCTGAAAGTGTTGTCCAAAAACTCCCTGAGCTCTGGTAGCCTTGGGGCTGTGCCCACTGCCCTGGGGAGCCTGGTCAGTGCCCAACCACCCTCTGGGGGAAGAACCTTTTCCTGATATCCCACCTAAACCTTCTGTGACTCAGCTCCAGGTGTTCCCTCAGGTCCTGTCACTGCTCACAGAGAGCAGAGATTGGTGCTGCCCCTCTGCTGCCCTTTGTGAGGAGGCTACAGAGCCTGGTAAGGTCTGACCTCAATCTCCTCTTCTCCGGTTGAACAAGCCAAGTGACCTTGACTGCTTTTTGTATGGCCCCTCCAGGCTCTTCCCCATCCTTGTGTCCCTCCTTAGGACACTTTCTAATAGCTTTTATTTGTCCAAGGTGAGGTTTGAGAATGGTGAAGGAGCTCCCTGGCTGTTACCAAGTCGTGTCTGAAGGGTGCAAACAGAGCAGGTGAAGAAAAAGACATGCAAGACAACCAGCACGGTGCAGTCACCACAGTGGTCCTACCAGCCTGGGCAGACCCATGGGAGCCAACACCAGTGGCAGGAGCTTGAACTGCAGCCACACAGCTGGTTGTCCTGCAGCAGTTGGCTCCTTGTGGGTATCAGGAGGGCTACCCCAAAGGGTTCAGCCTTCACAAGTTCCTCTAGGGCAGCCACCAGCAGCAGTACCAGCAGCAGGTGTCACAGGGTGCCGGGGGACATCCTAGTGCACGGGGTGCCTGAAGAACAGGTACAGGTGGGCAGGTCTGCTTGTGGAACCCCAAAAAGAGCAGGGCTGAGCATCTAGGGGAGCACAGAAAGGCAACGTGTACTGGTGGCAGCCAAACGCAGCTGGGGTCTCACAGATTTTTGTTAAACATCAACCACTTTCTGTGATGACACCAACCAAGTTTCCATCCGGTTGCCTCACTAGGGGCACCCAAAGCAGGAGCAGAGAGACAGATGAACCAGCCATAGGTTTGCTTGCCGTTGCATGCCCGTTGCCAGTAGATTTCCACGTTTCCAAGAGCAAGCTAAAAGATTATTTCATTTGCTGAATAGAGGGATGCTTTACCAGATTGTCTGTGACTGGAAATAGACTCATCCAAAATTTCTAGGTTGGGCACCTTTCAGAAAATCAGGATTCAGCTCAACTGCAAGGTCACTGAGCATCACCTGTAAAAGCTGGGGTGGGATGTTGTGCCCTGTTCTGCAACAAGTCTGAAGACACAAGGACAACAATCTCCCCAAGGTGTGTAAAGCCTCTCTAATAGAAATTGTGGCTTGACAATTGTAGAATGAGTGGATGTTTTTCAAAGCAAAATGGAAAGATCATCCCCTGGTGTGTCACTTTCTAATTTTTAATGGATCTACACTTTGTGAAAGCAGTATCTCATCTACAGACAGTGCTATAGCTATTACAGCCAAACCATTTAGGTGAGGAGAGAAATTCATGCATCAGCCACCCATCCCCAAGTTCATATGCCAGAAACTTCCTGATATTGAAAAGGATAGGGACACTGCTGCACAAATATCCCTGCCAGAAACTGATCTCTCAGGGAACAGAGAGCAACTCGCTGAAATCATGTCAGAGGCAGGCAGAGACACAGCACTGTGGGTGTCACCGTCACTGATAGGAGACAATTGTCCAGAAATAACAGCCCTGCTTAGCTCGGGAGAGTGGCACACAAAGGACTGGGAGGAAGCTGAAGAGAATGTGAATAATCCACAACTTGTAACTCCAAAAGTCATATAGAAAAGGTGTTGAAGAAAGGACAGGGAAGCATAAATGTTGTGAGGTCCTTGGTGCTGTTCAGGCATTAAGGTAAGTGATAGAGATATATTTACATCAGTCACAGAGATGTGCCTGGATCCCAAATGAATGAGATCCCCTGGCTGTAGTTACTGTCCCTCTTCAGCTTTCCTCCTGTTTCTGATCCTCACTCATTACAACATGGCAGCCATAAGTCCTAAAAGAGCAGGAATTGTTTCTTTCTTTACTTGTGGGAAGAATCTGTCCTTCTTAAGCATGCACTTAGTAAACAGTAATGCATGTGATTGCTCTGTCTCAAGCTGCTGTGCGTGCTCCATCCAGAGCAATGAAACAAGGGTGCTCAGGCAAAACAAAAAAGGTTAGATTGTGGAGGAGGAAGAGATGGAAGAAAGAGAGGGAAAAACAGACTGTGTGGATTTCAGTAAGCTCTGGACTACCCTGGTTTCTGTTTGACAGCTGGGGTCAATGTTGGTCTGCCTGAATGGGCCCTCTTCAAATGTACAAGATGGATGGCTGAGAAATCTGATAGACAGGAGGTGAGAGGAGATGTTCCTGATGATAGTTTGAGAATGAACAAGACACCAAGCACCAGAGAGACATCACTTTCCCAACATCCCACTCTGCTGAGGGGATGCAACAAGAGAAATGTTCAGGTGATGTCTTACATGGTCTGGACACCCACTGTGGAGACAACACAACTAATGACCAGGCACATCATCTTGACTCAGCCATTCGTCAGGGTGGAACTGAGTGATCATTCCCCTGCTAGGTTTCCACTCTCACCCTCCTCTCTTTACAGGGACCATTCCCAAGGGAAGGGAGTGGATCACTCAGCCCACACCACTTCCTGAGCTCTCACTGTCAGTGCTGAAGTTCCCCTGGTGCTCCCCATATCATATGTGCCAACTGCACTGGTGACAGAGCTGCTCACCCATTATGTACAGGTGTTGTGCTGTCAGAGTCCAGCCTATATCTCAACTGAGGCCTTTACATAATACTAAAAATAATAATATAACAAATATTAGAAGATAAAATAATTCAGAACACGAGAAAACGCCATAGCAAGTGAGAGCTGGTGGAAATCATCCTGAAGGAACCTTCTTCTAGAAGAAACTGAAGCAGTGCCATGGGGAGGCAGCATCTCTCATCAGCTTTCTGGAGCAGGGGATATATCTGTCCCTGCTGTTGGCTTCATGGAAATGCACAGTCATTAATAACAACCGGTAACAAGGAATCTGGAGAGCCTCCTCCTGCACAGCTGTGTCTGCAACACACACACACATCAGCAATCGCTGAGACAGGAGAGGGAGCGGCGCCTGACAGATTGCTGAGAGCAGGTCCAGCCTGGAGTATTGGCAACTCTTTAATCACTCAGGTGGTAAATGGGAAATGGATGCAGTGGAGCACGCCACAAACACAGACCATCCACTCACCCCTGCCTCTAAAGGTGGAGAGAAACCCCTGTCTGGCAGCAAAGTCACCGCGGATTTGCAGCAAGATGGGAGGGAAGAGCAGTGAGATGCCCATTGTTTGGAGCGGCAAAGAAAAGAGGGAGGATGAAGAAGCTGCAGCTGTGACCTCACAAAGGCCTGGAATGGTATCTCACGATGTGGGAGGAGAAATGTTACTGGACCTTGTGCTTGAGGTGCCCCATGGCTCTCCCAGAGGGGCAGGACCAGGGTGAGCAAATATGGTGATGCTAAAGAATGGAGACACACTGAGAAGAGAAGGAGTGACACATAGAAAAGTCAAAACTAGGGCCTTTGGGATGAATTAATACCTCTTCACCACTTGGCCTAGCAGGAGGTGGTCCTGCTGCCATGGCAGGAGGAGAGCAGCAACCAGGTGAATGTGTGGTGCTCTGGCACAGTCCCTGCAGGACCCCAGTGGACCCTGGGTTGCCACACTCACCCCACAAGGGTCCAATGCCCTGGGGGTGCAGACAGGACTACAAGCCCCATGCTGTGCTCTTTGGACCATGGGAAATCAAGCTTTCCTGGAAACACTGGAGACACTGACAGAGCTGGCCGAGTCACCCACCCGGCCTGTCCACAGCCATGGCTGGAGGTCGCCTCTTAGAGACTGCAGCTTTGTCACTCCCCATTATTTAATTGATAATTTATCATGCCATTCCAGACAGAGAAGAGTTCCCGTTCATGCCACTGTTTGTTCCCTGTCACATAGTCAATTCCCCAATCCAATACACCAGTTGTACTCTTATTTTATGAACCATACCTTAGGGCCTAATTAATGCAATTAATCAAACTTTTACTTAGGCAGGCATATCTTCATTTCTCCACTGACTGTCTGCTTGGACAGCTGGGTGTGTTGTCTGCATAGTATTCATCATCTTAAGCCATTACAATGTTCTGGAGTGCACTGAAGAGTGTGGGAAGGGGAGGGGACTATTGGTGACTGAGCACTTCTGACCAGGTTTCAAATACAGACACCGAGGGCAGATCCTGCTCTGTCTGAAGCCAGTCACCATGAGGGGCAAATCCAACAGCTCAGTACCAGGGAGCTGTGGGAATGCAGAAGTGGCTGGCACTTCATCAGCACAGCCTCCGTCTGCCTGGGGGAGCCACTGACCAGACTGTACAAAGGGCATGCTGCAGGACTGAGATCCTGCTGGGGCAGGAAGGTGATGCTTTGATCTCTTCTTCTGCTCGTGGCTGCTCCTTGGAGTCAGGAGATGGCATCAGGGGCTTTGCCAGACTGTTGGAAGGCAAAAGCCAAGAGTCTATGTATCTGTAGGACAGGACAGACATTAGGTGAGGGAGAGCATGAAAACTGATTGATATCTGGGATCCTTCAAGCCTTCTTACTCTTCCACCTCCAGTGCTCCGTAGAGTAACATCTATATCTGTTGGCCATAGGGGAAGGGGAAGGCTGCAGCAGAGATGGGTACCTAGATGGCTCCACACACAGTCTGTGTGTGTGTTGACTTCCTGGCATGTCTTGCTGGACCTACTGCTGGCCACAGCTATAGAAACAGTGCTTCAAAGTCACTTTTGACACCTCACTCACAGCAAACTTGATAAAATCAACACTTTTCAGTAAAGTATTTCAGTGGAAATACTTCTTTGTTAAAATTATGGAGGAACATCAGTATATTTTCAGGCCAGTCTCTACAGCAGATGAAAATCTAGTGATAATTGGAAGTGTTGGCCAGAAATGTAACAGTGATTTTGTGAATAAAAGGCTTATGAAATGGAGTAAATTGTCAGTTGGGACAACTTTCTAAGAAGCCATTTCACATCAGATATCCCAAAAGATCACTTGCAAAAGACACAAGTAACCTTTCCTATAAAACCAAATTGCTTCATCCTCTTTAACTATCTGTAAGAATCTAGAAAGTGACTTAAAAGGGGTCTTTTGCCACCAAACACATCATCATCCTCTATCTTCTCCTAAAAATAATAAATAGATGAAGATGTGAGGATAATATTTTAAAGAGTCTTGGAAATGAAGTGAACACTTGGCTGAGTTTTGACTCTCCGATATGGTGGACCTTGATTGGAGTCATGATTATCAAAAAAACTGTGTCCAGCCTGGCATTCAAAGGTGATCGACAAGGTTATCTCCTATGTCTGTAAACACTTAAAAATGTGTCAGGACTCACCATTGTGTTGAGTGCTTATCAATCAGATACTCTTGAAAGCACCGCCAGGAAACACACCAGGGATCACAGACTTCAGGATATTTATAGTGTTTCCCCCAAACTGGCATCCAATTCCACTGTCAAAACAAGAGTAAAAAGAGACCTTTCCATAGTTGGCGAGTCTGTAAGGGAGAACTTTAAAGAGCCAAGCAAAGCAGAGTCATAGCTAAAACTAGTCAAAATGTGTTGCATCACCACATCACCTCAAGGATTGTGCCCTGTAATGTGGCAAACCAGACAGTGGGACAGTTCCATACAGAGGTGACAGCTACAGCCCCAGGGTGTGTCCTGTGACAGCATCTGGGCCCAGGCTGGCAGTGAGGCACTTCTGGACACTTCAGTGGTTTGAAACTAGAAAATGTAAGACCTGTTAGCACACTTGGTATGGAAAAGGGCCAGCTGATGTTCACTGGTCATGAAAATGCCACTGGTCTGTGCATTAATTGGTTGTAACATGGCTTTGTTCTTTGCAAAACAGGGTAGACATGTTTTGCTATTGACAACGTCAATAAACCTAATGAGATGGAAATCCTTCAAAGACTGAAAAGATACCTTTCAGATTTTGCCCATAACACCACACAGCCACTGTGGGCTGGATCAGCTCTGTTTTCCATGGACAGGAACATCTTCCTGCCCATGCAGTAGAGTTAATTCTCACCAAACAGCACTACGTGTTACTGTTTGCAGGTGAACATCTCTGAAATACAAGTTCTAACCTATCAGAACGAGGAGGATATGAAGAGATGGAAGAACAATAACAGTCTATAAAGAAGAGGAGGAGATTCTTAAAACATCACTTTCCAGATATTTAAGAAGTTGTTCCAGCTTTTAAAGGTAACTTTCCAGTCAATCCATTGTGGCAAAATATCACTAAATACAGCCATAGTGTCCAGCATAAGAATTATCTGCAGACTTTCAAAGCCATGGTATGTGTGACACCATGAACTTCTGGGATATACTACAAGTACTCAGTTATCCCACAGAGGTGGCGGAAGGACTTGCTGCTGTGTAGTTGTGGGATACAAATTAAAAGGTAGCCTGAGCTGATAAGTAAAGCTGCACATAGAGAAAACTTTACCAAGTTCATAAGAAGCTGAAGCCACTACTGGTTGTATTCAGCATTAATAAACCTGCAATGACAAGCATTTAGCTAAGCCCAGTTTTAAAATATATACTGCTGCCTGGGAATTCACCTTCTGGTCAGACTAAAAACCCAACATACATGACAGAAGTATGATATAATAATGATGTCATACTGCATCATTTTAAAGGAGCCTAAATCAGTCAGCATACAGGCTCTGTCCATTGCTGTGCCAGATTTCATGTTATCAGCGACCAGACCCCCACAGTGTTGTTAGAGCACTCTGAAGCACCAGGATGGAGAGAGCTTTCGGTGGATTTCATCACTCTTCACTATGCAGGAGAAATGTTGCTGTTCCCAGCAGTAATGGTAGATGCTAAGGCTAGTTATGGACAAGGAGGTCTGATCCATTTCTTAGAACACAGACATGGAGGAACAACCACAACTAGTCATCAGTGAACCCACTGCTTGACATTTAAATGAAAACAGGAGCTGGAGACAAACACTTGACTTGGCCAAGTACAGCCCCACACAGATGTCTTACAGGAAAACAGCAGAAGAAGGCACATCAAGCTGCTCTCTTGTGTTTGAGGCTACACTATTTCTGCCTCTTCCTGTTCTTGCCTTTCACCTCCCATCTTCAGCTGGACCTGAAACCTGGTGGAAATTCATTGGTTTTCCCTAGAAATGATAACTGTGATACTTAAGGTCAAGTTCCAGTTCTGGAGTGCAGAATACAAGGTTCTTGGCCTGAGTTTATCTTTCAGCTAGGAGTATAAAATTGAATCCCTTAAGGCACAAGTAGAAATGAAAGTGACGGCTGAGGGAGGTGAGAAGGAGGTCACAATGCACTGGGGTCACGACCTAAAAGTCAGTAGGAAAAGGCTGGGATATCTGTTAGCCTTTCTGGTGAAGCCATAACCATCAAACTCCATCTAAGGGTGACATGTCTTCTGTAGGTGTGTTCTTCCTTGAGAAGGATAAGAAAAAGAACAGATTGGCCACCCATGAATGCTTTGGGAAGGGAGTCAAGCTCTTTCTTAGATTGTGGTGCCATTAACACAGGATCATTGCAGAGCACAGCCTTAGTCCATAAATATCATGTGTCCAAGCAAGTAAGTGCTTCAGCAGTTTATACCCACTGCAGACAGTCAGTGCTGAACCTGTGTCACACCTTGGTGACAAAGACTGTGCGCCACTTGGCATCTGCCATCTTTCAGGTAAGGCCCTGAGCACTGAAGGCCCCAGATCTTGTTGACCTCATTTGCATCATCGCAGACCAGATACCAGTGTGGGCAGCTTTGTCTGGATTACTCATGTAACCATCGTGAAATGATGCATCAGAAATGCCACTGTACCTCATCAAAGCGGTGATGTAGAGGCTGGAAACCTTCCTGTATTGTTTGTACTGGTGGGCAAAGTGAGGTTTCAGGGTAGCTCTCAGTCTGGCAGATATCTCCGTGCAGGCAGACAGGCACTGTGATACCAGCACCAGGAGTCTTGGGAAGCAGATATTCCCTGCAGGGCTGCAGCGGGAATGTACAGGGATACGTGGGAGTCTCTGGAATAACCACTACCACCTAACTCATGAGACAGGGAGGGAAATCTCTCCAGGAGTGGAGCAGAACAGAGAGATAGCTTTGCCTTTTCCTTGCTGCTGCCAGTAAATGAGCTGTCTTTTCAGCTGCTTATTACCAGGCACATGGAAAACATCTGCATAGTGTGAGCATTTACACAAGAGCAAAACCCCAGCCCCACCTTGGGGAAGCCTTGCCATGGCTGCTGCTTACAAAGGATGGGCAGGGATATTTCCAGCCTGTGTTTTCAGATGCTCTGGAAGAAATGAGCTGTCCTTACTGGAAACCACCTTGTAGCTGTGTCACGGAGCCACACAGCTGCCCTGCTGCTCCTCAGCTTCCCCGCCCCCGGGGTTTATAAATCACCATCTGGCAAGAGAGGAGATGCCAAGGACGGCACAAGCTGGGGCCAGGGCTGGATCTCCACCCCAGAGCCATGGGAGCAGAACTCCTCACCAAGGAGGCAGCATCATCACTGCTGGGAGCTTAGGGATGCAGGAGAGGCAGAGCTGCTGTGGCAGCACCCCTGGTGTTCCCCACAGAGCTGGCCCAGTCCTGCTCCTGCCCTCACATGTCCCCCACTGCGAGGGCTGCAGCAACAGCGGAGCTCAGACTGGTCCCAAAGGCCTTGGTGGTCTTTCCGTCAGTTCAGCCAGCTCTGGCTCAGCCCCAGAGGGACCACTTTTCCGATGACTCACAGCGCTGGCCAGGGTGAGATCATAGGAAAAGTGGCCAATGTGGCCCTTTCCGTGACAGAACACACGCAGGCAGGCGCCAGGCAGGACCTGGGTGCAGGCAAGGGCTGCCAAGGTGTCTCCAGGCTGGGCACGTGAAGCAAGCCAGGTGCTGCTGCTGCCTCTTTGCTGCCCGCAGCTCCCCTGCAGCATGGAAACAGCTCCCTTGGAGCATGTAGGGAAAGCTGTGTGCAGGAAAACAGGCAGGGGCAGCAAGAAGCCGAGGGAGAGTGCTGGAAACGCTGCCCTGGCTGAATTGATCCCTCATGGGGTGGCAGCTCCTGGAGAAGATGTTATTGGATCCCAGATCCCCTGATTTCTTATGGTCTCCCTGGTCCTGAAGGAAAGGAGTCAATCTCTTTTAGGGTGAAAGAGGGAGGCTCCTGCTGCTGCCTGCCTGGCTGGGGGCAGCTGTGGGAAGCACAGCACATCCCTGCCAAGGCATCCAAAGTGACAGCAGCATGTGCCAGAGGTGCCTGTGCTAACCCTGGCTTTCCCCTCCCTCCTCAGGCACTGGCAGCAGCCTCACCATATCAGGCTGGCATGAAGGGCAGGGTTTTAGCCCATGTTTCCAGGAGTTTGATGCCTGACTGCCTCAGAGGGCTTTGGCCAGGGAGTGTCTTGCTCCCTGAAGAGCAGAGCTGAGTGGCCAAGGAGAGACTGTGTGCAGGAACACACATGATTAATGGACAAGTCTGACCAGACTCCTCCCTGTAGGACACCTTCCTGGTACTGCTGGTCTTTCGAAAACCTTTTAGTTATTTTCTCTCTCTTCCCTTCTCATTTTGCCTGCTAACTTCCCGGTCCAACGGGTGTTCCCAGACGGCCAGAGATGCCTCAAGAACACAAAGCACAATGCGCATGGGACGGAGCTGCAGGAACCATGAGCTCACCACAGCCTGGGGGCCAGCACACACCGTGTGAACAGCCCCCGCTCCACCGGCACGGCCTCCCGGCTGGCACTGGCAGGGCTGCGATGCAGAGACATCTGTGCTGCACAGCCACAGCCGCGAGCAAGGGATCGGATCTCCCCGGCGGGCCCCTCTGGCTGGGAGGGGGGGATGACTATTTTGGCGCTGCCCGGTGGAGCTGGGAAGGTGCCAGGGCAGGAAAGGCGCTGGCAGGGGATATGGGCAGGGGTGTAGGATGGGGGTCACGCTCTCCCTGCAGAGCCAGCGGGGTCGGGGGCCCTGGCCCCGAGGAAATTGCCTGCCAAGGACTGCGGAGGGCAGCCGCCGCTCGCTCTCCATTAGCATTCCTCGGCACCGCCACCGCGCGAAGGAGAAAGCCACCCTCGTAAACACGAGGAGAGGAGATAAAAGCACTTAGCGCAGGCTGGTGAGCGAGACAGAGGCACTTCGGCTCAGGTGGCTGGCTCCTTGTCGGGCTTTTGTAGTCTGGCTGCAGCCTTCCAGCGCGGCACCGCGGCAGGTTTGCGCCCCAGCGCTCGGCACGGCGGAGCCGCTGCTACGCCTGAGCGGCACTGGCAGAAGTTCCCCAAAGGTTAATTGCTGCTGCAGTGCTGCAGCCACCCTGGAGACAGCCGCCTGCCAGCAGCTTCGCCCTGTCAGCTCTGTGCTGGAGCTTCCCCTCCGTCCGCAGCATCCTTCCCCCGAGGTGGATTGCCTCCCTCTCGGGCGGCCAGCGCAGCCCTCCCACCCACGGGGGACAGCCGGCGGGGTCTGCGTCTCCCCCTGGGGCACGGGGCTCCTTGGGCTCCGGCACTGGGATTTCTCCCAGGACCGAGAGCTCTGCCAGCAGCAGAAATCATCGCCCCCATAGCCCCTCCTGCTCCTGTCCCTGCAGACAGCAGTCTGGCAGGCTCCGTGCCCTGCCTGCCAGGGTCAGGAGAGACATGCAGCCCCAAAGCCTGCGGTAATGCTGTCCCCACCTCACTGCGATGGTCTCCACGCCTCAAAGCTCTCCAATCTCACATCCCCTGCCTCAGAGGCAGGGGCAGCCCCGCTCTAGAAACACAGTCTGATGTTAAATTTCCCCCGGAAAGATCTTCAGGTAATTTCAGCTGCTGCAGAGCACATCAGCAACAGTATTTAACCCAAGGGAGGATAGACGATGGTCTACAGTGTGCAGTCTGTACCCATTAAACCCTCTCCCTCCAGACCCTCTGTATCCCCAGGGTACCCAGTGATGAGGGGATGCAGGGATCCTGGGCTGTGCATCAGGGCAGCCTCAGAAGAGAGAAACAGTGCACATTTCTACTTGAACAGCTTGCTGGGGGGCACAGCACAAGCCTCTGTCAGGGAATCCAGCCCTGCTGAGTGGACATGAGACCAGATGGGGTGGCCTTGCCCTGGTTTTTACTGGAGTCACCATTAAGGATGCCTCTCCTCCCCTGTATTTCTAAAATCTCACATGATGTCAGCTTGTTTCCCTGCCTGCAAGCTTTACAAAATAACCCCATCTCTGAGAAGTCATCCCTGTTCAGTCAGTATTTTAATTGTCCTGGACTCTGCCCCCCTGTTTACCTCCTCAGAGTTGTAAAATGCATAACACTGGCCTTTCCCCCTCAAATCTGAAGGATCTTCCTTTATTCTTCCCTCAGGGATGGATGGCTTTCCCATGAGAGACAGATCATTAAGCTACAAAGTCCAGCAGCCCCCTCCCCACAGCAAAAAAAGGTCAAAATTCAAAGCCCACCAGGATCTACCTGATCCTGATGATTTATACAAGCACAATGCCCTGGATGAGAGTGGTGTGAAGGCACTTCACCTCACTGTGGATTTCCCACAGTCTAGCCTGGAGGCAAGACCGAGCAAAAAGATGAACCACAATCTGTAGGAGCCCAAAGCAAAACACTGCTCAAGAGAATAACCCAAAAAATATGATGGAAAACCATCTTTTACATCATCAGTGACCAAAAACAGAGTCAAGGAATAAATACACTCAGCAGCAGCAGCTGTACATGTGTGTGCACGGCTGTGGTCATCACTTCCCATGCCTCAGCAGTGTTCTTCCTCTGGAAATCTGGTATCTGCAGTGGTCACTTCAGCCATGCCCGAGGGTGCTGTGGGGTACGGGGGTGCAGTCTGGCCCCAAGCACAGGGAGCCACTGTAGGACCTGAAGAGGAGGCTTCCTCAGCTTTTACACCCATGACAGCTACAGAGGATGGCACATCCCCCCCCACCCCTGTTGACACACAAGACTTCCCAGTGTGGGCCAGCAAAGATGCATCACTGGCTGGACAACCAGCTTCCAGCACAGGAACTCCTTGATGTTGGTGCTGTCAGAGTCCCCATTCCATGCCAGCTCCTTCTCAAAGAGAGAGCTGGCTCACCCTCCCTCCACTCTGCTCTCCCCATGCTCTGCAGCAGAGCAGCGCTGGGACAGCCCGGCATCGCTGGCCAATCGGGATCAGAAACTCTGCAAAAGAGGCTTTGTGAGCTGCACAAACACCAGCCAAGGAGCCAGTTTCTTCCTTATCCTTTGTACTCTCGGTGCATTCTGGCAGGGACTGGTGTGTGCATGGACTGAGGGCTGCAGCTGGTGCTGGGAGAATTCAGTGTCCTGCTGAACTGCCTGCAGTCCCCGGGCAGGACAGTTCAGGAACTGAGCAGACCACAAAAATGTTCTGCAGCAAGCAGACCTGATCCATTCATTAGGGGAGAACAGCAGTTAGCAACTGGAAAAAAATCTAAGTTCTCCTACAGAACTGAGCTTAGCTTCACCTCCCACAGACCACTGGATTAGTTGAGGGACCAGGACCTGTTTCATATGGTCCTGGGAGTACGAATGTCTCACAGGTCTGTGCAAAGCATGCACTGACAAGATAAGTGATGACTGGGACAACCTCAGCTTTGGAAGCCCGAATTTTCCTTGAGAGGCTGTCCAGACCCTGAAAGCAGAGAACTCCATGGTGCATGAGATCCCTGGTGACAGCCCACAGGCATTCCCAATCCTGTGGTGGAAAAACCACGCGCAGAACCTGTGAGCTGGAGGGTCTCCTTCTGGTGGGAGAAACTCCCACTGCCTGCCTCTAGCACTGCTGGGAAGTAGCTGCCCCTGGCTCCACCATGTCCAAGGCACTGAAACTCAGCCCCCAAGAGATCTCCTGCTGCAGGTCTTGTTCCTACCTGGGCTTTACAAAGGTGCTGATTAATACCATAGCTGAGCTGCACAGATGTGGTGTGTTTGTGGAGCAGGTCAGGAGGGTGATACATTTTAAAGATGGCAATCAGAAGCATATACAGTTGTCTTCTAGTTATAATCAGAGACAGTTTCATTCAGAGAAGAACTGGAGCAGTGATGAGTGCCCTTGAAAACTCCCAGCCCTCATAAGGGCCAGTGTGGTGTAGAATAGACCCCAGACCTTGGTTCCTCATCCAGCATTCCAGCCACAAATCTCCTGTTCCTTTAGGTAATGGGAAGTGATGCTCACTGGTCACAGCCCTTTGAACATCATTGCTCTCACAATGGGGGTCAAAGAATCAATATTCCCTATTGCATGGGATCTCCTGGAAGGAGATATTTTTGTCCTAGAACATATTATTCTTTTCACTCAGGTAGTCTTCAGTTTATAGATGTCCACAGACCTGTCCCAGGTCAATGGAAGAAGCACCTTTGTGCAACAACAGCAGAAGACATTGGAGCCCACCATTCCAAACTGGCAACACTGTGGAGAACCTATACAGGGAGCTCAACAGCAAACACAAGGATTATTATGTTGTGCCAGGTGGAATTTCCAATGCAAGTAAGGAAGAAAAAGCCTGAAATGGGGCAGTCTTTTATGGCCATGGGAAGGAGCTGAAGGATAGAGGCTTTAGGAAGAGGACTGGGCACATGGGACAGGTTCTGGAAAGCAGTGAGCACCTAGACTGCATCCCAAACTGCATTCTGGTTTTTGAGTCTATATTCAAGAACTAGGCTTTTGTATTAGTCATAACAAAATTGATTGACCCAGTAGTCCCAAAGTTATTAATATTTTTCCCCTTCCATAAAAAAAAAATAATTCTTCAGGAACGTAAATATTATCTGATGCTTCAGGCCAAAGCAGAAAAGACCAACAGTTCAGATACTAATGAAGGGTTGTCTTTAGAGCTGTTCCTTAGCCTGTATTAAGTAACAGAATTACTTATTTGCTACATGAACTCTTCTGCACGTGCTCTTAAGATATTCTGCAACAGCAGAAGAGCCCCACTGCCTTGTAACAGCATGCACGGCTTGTGTATAAATGTGTTTGAAGTGAAAGGGCTCATTGAAAGGACTGTGCCAGGGAACTGCACCAGTAAAGCACCCACAGAACCCAAACGTAAAACGGTGAGAGACAGAGATGGGGATGCCTCCAGCAGAGTCTGCCTGGGTAATCCCAGGGGGGAATATGGAGTTGCCACATGGAGAAGGGACCAGGCAGAAATGCCACAGGGTGAGTTCTCAGCAAGCCAACCACGCCAGGCACTTGGGCACACACTGGACACTGTGTAGCTCACACTGCTTTCACTAAGGAGAGGAATGTATTCATTGCTTGACACTCAGCAGTGGGCAGAAATGCAGAGGATCAATTAGTACATCACCTAATGCTCAGTGATCAGCAGGTGCATCATATCTTGGGATGTATCTTTGTCCAGAGACATACCGGTTAGCACAAGGTGGAAAGATTTTCACAGGACAATCTACAGCACCAATGCCAGTGGGATATCTGGGATCATGATTTCAGCTCCCAAGCAACATGGGAGCTGCAGGAGTGGCCTATTAGGGCTACAAGAAGAAAGGAAGTCCTGCGTTGTACTGGGGTAACATGAGAAATTTGGACCAGAATATAGAGCTGCAAATCATATGTGACTCAGGGAGATATGGCTGGCTCACTCTTCACCAAGCAGAAATGGTCTGATGTGGCTCAAAGCCAACTTTCCACAGTGATGGTAAGTTCAGCTTCTTGAGGATCTGATTCCCATTTGCCTGTTTTGCCTCAAAGGAAGCTTTTGGAAAGAAGAGTAGTAGAAGAGGAGAGGGAAGATCCTTCATATAAATTCTTTTTTGTTGTTTTTTTTTCTGCCTACACACAAAAAGGAGTAGACTGCTGGGAGGGAGGGAAAGGAAGAGTTGGAGTTTGCCTTTAATGTTTCTTGGGCCAGTGAGAGGAACAGTGCTGAAGATTTTCCTGCATTTATTGGGGTATGAGCTCAGACTCTGTTTCAGTCAGCTGTCAGGCTGGGAAGACGAGGCAGGGATACTGGCTGCTGACTGTGGAAGGTGGCCTTTCCCACTTAGAAAGATGTGTCCCTCGGGGATACGTGCAACACAGAGCCCACAGCTCACCTGGTCTGCTGTCCAGGTGCCCCCAGTGAATTTCTTCAGACCTGAAAACGAGGGTAGCAGCGATCAAATGAGGTAGGCAGATCACTGATGGAAGAGGAGACGCAACAGCCAGGCCCCTTCATAGTAACTGTAGGGCAGATTTGGAGTTTGCCTGAACTTGGAGCAGCTGAACTAGACCACAAGGAATGAACACTTCCACTTGCCCCCCTGCTAAAATGAGAGAAATTCTTCACTGAACTGGATGCATTAGCAGGGTATGGGCCCACGGACAGAGAGAACATCACACCTTCAGCACTCTGACAGACCTCTGCTTCTTGAAACTGCTTTGCAAACGTGGGCAGTACAGCCTGTGTTCAGCTGGATGATGTCTCAGCTTTGCCATGGACTCTGAGGAGGGAAAGGCTACAGTGACAGTGCAGGATGGAGAGCACTTCTCATCACTGCTGGCAGAAACCTAGCCTGCTTCCTGCACATCCCATCTCCCTGCTCCCACCGCTCCTTGTCTTATTCTTCACTTCCCACACTTAAGTTCTTGCAGAGGGATCAAACCCTGGATGATTCAGAGTAGTTCAGGTCTCAGACAGGAGGCTGCAATGGTAATGAAGAGCAGGAGAGCAGAAGGAGCCGGACAGCTCTGTGGAGAAACATCAGAAATGATCACTGCACTGCTGTGGGGCAACAGAATACCCCAGGAAGTCCTGAGGAAACGAAATTAACTTCTAATTATGGCAAAGGGCCAGAGATGTGGAAACACATCATGGTTACAAGGCAACACATGCAGAGACCCCTGAGCACAAGCACTTGGGGATTGCAAGTCCTCCCTAAAGCAGAACAACAAGCTTACAGCCAACTACTGAGCTCAAGCAACTTCTCTTTGTAAACTCCTTTGCCATGGTAGAAAGAAGCTCAGAAAAGAGACCTCAGTGCTTTGAAGTGAGCACTGAAATTATTGCCAAGGACTCATGGCAAAAGATCGTGGGAAAAGACTCTCTATTGATTTTTTTTTTTTAATTAGTTACTTAAATCTTCCTCATCTTGGCCAAGGAAATGTAACCATTCACTATTGCCTGCTGTTCAGAATAGCTCCTGCATCCATTCATCATGTACTAGGAGATGTAACCTACTTGTTCTGGGGTTGTGACTCCATTGGGAAAGTTTTCAGTTAGGGCTAAGGCAGGTCTTCCATTCTGGTTAGATTATACATATCTTTTTTTATCCTCTAAATTATCTCAAATTTGGATCTCAATCCCTTTTGAACAGTTGGGGCACTGCAGTTGCCAGCCAGGGGCCAGCACCAGATGCTGAAAAGCAGAGGCGAGAACCCCTGCTGAAGGAGCTGTGGGACAGATGTCACCCCACACTAGAACCCATCCCAGTCTGCACCTGGCTGGGCTGCAAAGCAGAGGCTCATTTCCTAAACTGTTTCTATTGCTTATGCTGGGAAACTCTGGATAACTGTAGGGAAGCACAGGAGTGCCCAGGAGAGTCAGAAAAAGCAGCATTGGGATGATTTAGGAGGTTGTCAACCAGCTGGAGTGCTTGGAAGTGCTCACCTCAACCAGCAAGATGCTACAGGGTGTTCTGGATTCTTGGGAAAGATTTAAGCATTAGCAATTCCTTTATGTGGGCTGTAACTCACCTCCAAGCACCAGTGTGAGCTACAGCCTCAGTAACAGTGGGTACTTCACCCAGAAAGAGGGTTTGTAGTGATACTGATCAGCAAGAACCACTGTCCATTGGGGAAAGTGTAAGGGATTGTATTCTTCTGTACAGGGGATGTGAAGGGGGTACCTGGATAGGGACAAACCAGCCTGGGAAAGTAATGGTAAAAGAAAGTATGGATCCTGTGCCTGACTCAGCCAGTCACATTGGGGAAGTGACCTTGGCCTTATCTACACAGAGACAATCAGGCAAATGAATCTGAATTAACCTTTGCAAATTGGATTAGCTAAACTTCATTAAACCGTCTATGTGGACATTCCTGTTCAGAATTCAAGTAGCCTCCACTCATCCTACCTTACCTCATGTCCACAGTAAATGAGAAGAAACCAAATTCAGGTTTTTTTCCTTTGCGAGTAGGACTGTCTTTAAAACTGTTTTAAGTGCAGTTTAACTAAACCACTGTAATACCCAGCTTTCTGTTCCTTCAGACTAACAGTCCCTGGTGGTCTCACATTTCTTTGTCTTCCTACCACACTGTCTATTTGGACAAGGGAATCTAGAATCTCTGGATGAGGTAGCAGCTCTGATTGTATGCACAGACCATGCCTACTGCAGGATCAATGTAATCTGTAGATGAAATGCAGCCTCAAGCTGTGCCAGGGGAGGGTCAGGTTGGACATCAGGAAGAATTTCTTCATTGAAAGGGTTGTCTAGCATTGGAATGGGCTGCCCAGGGAGGTGGTGGAGTCCCCATCCCTGGGAGTGTTCAAGAAATGACTGGATATGGCACTCAGTGCTCTGGTCTGGTTGACAAAGCGGGGATCGGTCACAGGTTGGACTCGATAATCTTGGAGGTCTTTTCCAACCTAAATGATTCTGTGATTGTGTGGTAATGAATGAGGTAACATGGGGACATTCTCTGCTGGAGCCATGGCTCAGAAACTGGGAAGAGCTGGTCAGGAGTGGGAAGGCTGAAGGCAGCCTCAGGTGTAACAACCATGAGGTGGTGGAGTTTCAACCTCTGAAATAAGGATATAACCCAGATACAGAGCAGGTTTCAGCTTCCTTGGGAATCTGCTTAGCAGAATCCTGTGTGAAACTTCCCTGGAGGGCCAAGAGGCCAAGACAGCTGGTACATCATCATGGAGCACCTCCTCAAAGCACAGGAGTGGACCATTCCTGTCTGGACAAGGTCAAGTGAGTGGGGAAGAACCTACCATTAGTTAACAGGGAATGCCTGACTGAGCTCAGATGGAAGAAGGAAGTACACCAAATGTGGAACTGAGCACAGGCAACCTGGGGAGATTGGGGAGGTGTTGCCTAAGCTGTGTGGGATACATAGACAAAGCTCAGCTGCAGTGGGATGTGAAGAGCAAATGAGTCCAGTAATGGATGTGAAGGGAAATGAGCAGGCTCCTAGAAGCACATTGGCAGCAGAAGGAAGGCTGGAGGAGACCTTGACCCCGTGACC
The DNA here is from genome assembly GCA_035583155.1 of Acropternis orthonyx. NCBI lineage: Eukaryota > Metazoa > Chordata > Aves > Passeriformes > Rhinocryptidae > Acropternis > Acropternis orthonyx. The sequence goes on from JAWWEU010000029.1 coordinate 3,232,915, forward strand.
ACAGGCCCAGAGGAGCTAAAATACTAAAGGCTTCTTTGACTCAGCTGCTGTTGCTGAGGTTTGGCCTCAATCCTCTCAGGTCCCTGGTCATAGCAGCAGAGTCATCATGGGGGAGGCATTATATATGCTAGAGGAAAATTGGCATAGGACACCCCTGAGGCATCTGAATATACACAAGCCCATAGGAGTGGGTGGAATGCATACAGGGATGTTGAGGGAGATGGTTGATGCCCTGGCAAGGCTCCTCTCTGATCCCTTTGGAAGGTTGTAGCAACTGGAATATTCCTGGTGAGTGGGAAAAGGCAAACATCACACCCTGCTCGAGCAGGTGAACTACAGCCTGCCCAGTGTCCCCTGTGTCCCTGGGAATGTGATGGAGCAAATCCACCCAGCAATCAGTGCCAAGCACCTGAAGGATGAGTAGGGAACAGTCAGCAGGGATTTACAAAAGACACATCACACCAGACTGACCTGACTACTTGGAATGGCAGGAAAACTGGCTGTGAGGATTCAGGGTGTTTAAGAGAACAGTGGAAGTGGTTTCCCTTGCCTGTAGTAAAGCCTTCAGTGCATATTCTTCTTATAGCCATGCTGGGAAGACATGGATCCTATGAATAGAAAAGAAGGAAGCTGGAAAATAGGTTGGACTGCTGCATTCACAGGATGATGTTCAGCAGTGCGGAGCCCACTTGGCAACTCGTTGCTGGTGAGACCCTGGAGGGACTGACACCGAGGCCAGTACTGTTAGAGCTCCACTGATGGCCTGGATAATTGGCAAAGCACACTCTCAGGAAGTTTTGAGATGGCCCCAAAGGAAGCAGTGGGGAGGGAAGCACTCGACACCCAAGAGTCTGCAGCTGCTGTTCAGAGGGTTACAATGGACTGGAGAAATGGGCAGACAACAACAGCAAATGCACAGTCCTAAAGGAATAACCCCACGAGGGAACAGGACAGGACAGGGGACAGCTGGCTGGGAAGCAGCTTTGCAGGAAGGGAGATGGGATTCCTGTCAGGGAAGGAGTTAAACAGGGGTCAATACTGTGACTACAGCAAAGGCAACCTACACCTTCAGCTGGGTTAGCAAGGGTATAGACAGCACATCAAGTGGAGTGGTAATGCCTCTTTGCTTGACCCTTCTGAGATTGTTTCAGAAACACTGGGTCCAGTTTGGCACTTCCTAGAACAAGAACACTGACACTTCGGAGCAGTTCCAGCAGAGGCCACCAGTATGGTTGAGGTACAAGAGACAAAACCAGGTGTGTTTGTTCGTGCTGGAGGAGAGCAGGAGGCAGATCAAGCCGCTTTCTGCAGCTCCCTGAAGGAAGGTGTCGAAAAGACAGAAGGACACTTGAAGGTGCAGAGCAAGGCTTGAGCTAGAGACCCCTGAGGTCCCTGCCAGCCTGAGTTGTTCTGTGACCTACGTCTGGGCTTTGCCACCCCAGACACAATGCCAGGCTCACCCACAGGTTCTTGCAGGAAAGGGATGCTCACACCACAGTGACCAATCTACTTCAGGGTTTGAGGATGGTCTCAATCATCATGTTTGGGCACTGCTGGGGAGGGATAGAGAAATAGTTCCTCTATATCTGTGTAATCCCAATAAGTGAAATAGTAGGCATGTAATGAAGTAATAATAACAACCTTTCTAGATTGATTAATCTAACTGCTAATCAAGGAATCATTCTGAATGAAAAGGTGTTTGCCAAAGCTGCTCCTTTGAACTTGCTCGCACCTTTCCATCAGTGCTTCCACATTTGCTCTCAGAGCTCCAGTGAAGCTTGTGAGATGTGTCACTGAACTCACCTTTGCTCACAAGGAGAGTGAGCTTCAGGGAAGCCAAGGAACTTGTTTGGGGACATGATGGGCACTGTGTTAGGTAGATCATCAAAGCATTGAATGCACCCGCCTTATGTTCCTGCCTCAGGTGGTTTTACCTGATTTTTAAACCTGGACATAATCCACTCTCACAGCTCAGCTGATGGATGGTAAGTCATTAAGCAGCAGTAATGTAAGTGGGTCCCTGAGCCCTGCAAACAATTCTCTAAGGACACACAGCCTCCCCTCTGTTCACACAGGGAAACTGCTTTTATTTCCCTGACTGTCCCTGAACCTCTTATTGTTCCCAATTTGAAGTTCTTTCCTGGGGCACTTTCAATTGGATGGCTGGGAAAATAAGGCTTTTTTAATCTGTCTTCTTTTTTTTTTTTCCCCAGTTTAAAGAGATAATAATTATGGCGATCATTGTGTTGATGCTCCACTAGACAATGAGAGAGGCTCAGCACCAAACTGCTGGCAGCAGGTGGAATGTGAATCGCTATCTCCTCCAGTCACCTGCCAGGAATCCCACACCCCTCTTCAAGCAGATCCACTGATGGGTTGTTGTGTATTTTTTGTTGTTGTTGCTGATTGCTGACATAAAAGAAGCTGAAGCTACACCTTTTAAGCTGAGTATCCAAGGCGACCTCATTAACATCTCTGCAGAGGAGCCCTTTAAGAAACATCAGTCACGGTGGTCCTAAGTGGAAGAGAAACTGTTCTGTGCTTTCTTGATCAATTGCTTAAAATTCAAGGTCGGGGTGCAGAGCAGGGAGGGCTCCCCGCCAGTCACTGCGGGCTTGGGCTGAGGGTTTTTTTGGAAAATAGTGATGCTGTCGTACTGGAGAAAATCCATGTGCTCCCTCAGAGGAGCACTATTGGGAATAAATGCTGGAAGCTGTTCCACTTGAGCAGATGGCTGAAAAACTTTGGCTGAGAAATAAATTGAGTATGACGGTCTGAGGGCCAATCACAGATGGATGAAATTCTAGTGATGTCCCAAATGTCCTGAACATAGAAGGTTCTCTTCTTTCCCCTTTTGTGCTAAAAAACCATTGCAGGATTTTTAATACAGACTGAAAAAAAACGCTGATGGAGTGAGACACAGAGATAACGGTTTAATGTCTTCTGGATCAGCACCACGTTTACAGGAGCCCTGAGGTTCTGCCACCTCCAGGTCAGCAGTGGAGGAAAGTGCTGATTGTGCATGGATCATGACAGAGGGGCTGGGAAATACCCCCACGGTCCTCCAGACACAGCCTCGTGTCCATGTGCAACACCAGGCGTTCAAATACTCCTGCTGAAGACAAGTCATGCAGAACCCTAAAGCAAATTATTTTTTCTTCAGGATCTTTCAACCCTGCCTCAGGGTAGACTGGAAAATTGTGCTCCCAACCTGGAGTCAAATGGAGAAGTCACTAGGAACTCCTTTCCTTGGTTTCAGGCCATGCCCATAAACCCAGGGATGACCATTGAGGCGTATAACCCCAACAAGCCACTCTCCCTCCCATGCAGCACACAAAAGGCATCATGAGCCTTGGGTTTCAAATCATGGGCTCTGGGACCCAACCCAGTGCAAATCCCAGACTTCAACTTATCTCTGCTGAGGCTCAGAAGTGAGATGAGCCACATGTCTTGCATGTCCTGAAAACACCCTGAGCCCAGATCCTCCCTTCTCAGTTCCTCAACTGACAGGATGCCATGAGAACTGGTAAGACATCAGCTGTTTAGTCAGGTTAGTGTAGCTTGGCAATCAGCAGCACCCAAGCCCAGCGTGATTCCCCAGGGATAGAGTCCTTTACAGTGTGAGGACCAGGGGACAGAGCAATCCTGTGCCCTTTCCAGCAGATGAGGCCACATCCCCACCCTATTCAGATTTTCCTTGAACAGCTCCCCCCCTTTCACTGTTTTTCATGATGGGAGAAGCTCATGCACATGAAGGATGTTATAATCCAGCCCCAATGTGCAATCTCATGGGGAAACCTCAGCAGCTTCCAACAGGAAACATTTTCTATGGTCAAGGGACCAGCTGGACTGATTACGTGGGATTTAATCACTGCTTCAACAACGCAGCACACCATAAGCTCATGGAGCTGCAAGAAGTGTCCACACTGCCTGTGGAATCTTGCTGCCAACTTGCATTAGTGTGTACAATTTGCTTAGGTGTCAGCTGGTGATCTATGGCCAGGTCAATGACAGCTGTGACATGTAAGACCACACTGTGAGGACTTGTCAGGCCTCACTGAAAGCTGCACAAGAGCTAGACAGGGTTACAATAATCCTGGCAGCACTGCCTGAGAGTGCTGCCTATGGGACTGGGAGGATATTATAGGGTGGACTTAGCCTGCATCTGCAATGCCCAGCAACAGCTTTATCAAATGAGCTTATCAGCAGTGCTGCTTATTTCTCTCAGCCAGCGGCTGGTATGGGCTGTATTAACCACCTTCAGCCCATTGTGGCAGATGCCCCTTTAAAACCCAGTCTTTGCAGTTCAGGGATGTATTTGGGTTTTTTAACAAACATACATTCACACTCATATCATCTCTGTGGATTCTAGACCAAATAACAGAGGGAAAAAAACCTCATACCTTGCTATGGACAGTCTTAATTTCTGAGAATGTAGGTGATGAAATTCCAGTGCAAAAAGGATGTGAAACATGCTCTGTCTGTGCAGAGAGCAGGATATTCCCTATCCCTGAGACTTCAGGCCAACTACACTACACTTTATAGTTGCAGGCTGAGCCTGGCACTCAGGGCATGCTGCTTGGTCCCACACCAGGCTGGCAGAGGAGTTTTGAATACTGGAAAAAAACTCTCCACAAAAGGCAGCAGAGTTTGAATTCCAGGCTGGGCCCTGCCTTTGCACTGTGGTCAATCAGTAAGGGGGAGTCCAGGTTTGGAGATGTTCCTGCCATGTGCTCCAAGGGCAGGGGTGTAGCTCCCGCAGGGCATGGCCAGTGCAAGTGGAGAGGAAGGGTGTGTGACATGCATACCAAAGATGGTGCTCCACACCTCATCTCATGGAGCATGAGCAGGGCCCCTCATTGTCTGTCTCCATCATCAAAATTGGGCAGATCACATCAAGGCTGGGTGTGACACAGTGGTACAAAGGGTCAGCATCTGTCCTCAGCACTCACCAGCATATAGGACAGCACACAGTCAAACACTTTCCCATGATATCCTTCCAGTCTGCAACAGTTTGTGATTCAGAGACTTCCTGACCCAGAGTTAAAGTCCTTGTATTAAGTCATCCTCAATGGATTTCTTTTCCATGACCTTGTTTGTGAGTTTGTACCCCCCAGTAAAGTCAGAAATCCAAGTGCTTCATTATAAACATTTTCTTTACCATTTCCTGATTAATCATCCCCGCCACCACGGTCATTACAGCGGTTCCTAGAGACCAAGCAATTGTAGGGCTCATTGGTCAGGCACCACGCAGCACACAGCCCTCGCTGTGGAGAGTTACGATGGAATAACTGAGCAGAACCACCAGTGGGATGTGGCCAAAGTCACGTCCTCAGGAGAAGGGCACAGGAGACATTTAGCCACGAGGCACACGCTGAGCTGCAACGTCCTGGAGGTGATGGGGGAGATGTCAGAAGACAGCAAGTCAAGGGGAATAGAGAGTTGAAGCTGGAGAGGCAGGTGGATTAAATAGTTAGTCTGCATTATAAACAGCATAGGTGAGAGTTTGCTACTGAATCTCTTAATCCAGTTATTACCATGCAACATGGTCATTTCCTGCCATTCTAATGCACCATTCATCCTTGGGGTTTGGAAAAGAAACAACAACAACAACAACACCAAAAAAAAGAGACACAAAAGGACTTTTTGTGTGTTTGTGCAGCTTGGGATTTTCCTACAGTAAAAATGTACCAACTCTTGAAAGGAAGAACATCATTGGCTGCCTTATCCATGCATTGATGCTATAATTAATGTTCCTGAGTAACTCAGAAATTACAAGGTTGATACTTAGAGGCAGATCTTCTGGGCTCCTGTGCATGGCACAGCAGGGCCAAGCAGTTGTGACCTCATGAGAATTTATTTAGATGTAGAGGGTTTGAGTGGTGGTGCTGCCCTCACCCTACAACTCACACACAAGCCAGCAAACAGGAGATTCAGCACATGAGAAAATACAAGGGGATGGATGGGAGGATAGAGGGCAAGCTTTGAAAAGATGAGGGCAAAGAGCCATGGATCTGCTCATGAATAAGTCGTGACTCAAAAGGAGGAGGCAAAACCCCTGGACTGTGCATCCCCAGCTGTTAGTGCCTCTTGCCATCCTTAGGCAGACATGAGTCCTTCTCACCCCGGGAAGTGCCAGCACTGCCATAGCAGGTGGTGTCCCACGTGCCATGTCACAGCGAGAGAGCAGCACTACAGTGATGGTGCCGTGGCTGCTGGGAGGACTGACCCAAGTGTGACCCAGCACATGTGAAAGGCAGGAATGGGAGAACCCAGTGTCTTCCCCAGGGCCATGTGAAAATCAAGTGAAGACTCTCAGTGTAGGAGAGGGGTCATTTGCTTGGGAATGTGAATCTGTGTGACACACAAAGCCCTGAGTCCCTGTTCTGTCTCAAGCTTTCGGGGCCATAGGTACCTGTGTGGAAAGTACTGCCCTTGAGTTCCTATCCAAGGGGTTTATGTCTCAGTTACATGCCACTGAACGTGCTAAGACCTTCATTTCTAAAGACAGCAAAGCAGGGATGTGCAGCTCCAGGAATTTCAACCAGTTCTGAAGGTGTGTTTGAAGGCAGCACGCCTTCTAGTCCAACACAGAGACAGGAACTTGAGGTCCAAGATGGAGCAGAGCAGATTCACCCACTAAGCTGAATTCAGACAGCAAGTCTCAAATAGAAAAGGACTGGATTCAGCTGCTTTTTCAGGAACCACCTGGGATTTCAACAGGCAGGTTGATTAAATGAGACAGAACCCCCTTCACTGACAACTCCAGAGGACATGGCTGTGTTGGAGGTGCTTGACAAGTTGCCCAAGAGTGCACAGAACAAAGGGACAAAGAGGTACTGCTGGCAGTGGTAGTGTGCCCTCTGATCCTTAGAGGACTCGAAGGGGCTTAAATGTCTCCCTGGAACCTTCTCTTCTCCAGGTGAATACCCCCAGCTCTCCCAGCCTGTCTCCAGTGCAGAGGTGCTCCAGCTCTTGCAGCACCTCCATGGACTCCTCTGGACTAGTCCACATCCTTCTTGTGCTGAGGACTCCAGAACTGGAGGCAGTTTGAAGACTTCCCCTAGTGCTACCTCTGGGGGAGCAATGGTAGAGAGGAGAATACTGTGTTACAGCACTGTTCGTCAAATTCCTTTCATATTTATTCTTTGTCAGATTGAAAAATTGTGTTATCTTAAAAAAGCCCCCAAAACCACCATCACCACCAAATCACACTTTTTATGAGGCATTTTCTTACTCCTGCTTGGGAGATTCCCGATTTAGCAGCAGCCACATCTTGCCTTACCTCCACATAGCAGCTGATGTGGCTTTCTGAGCCCTGCAGAGGCTGCACAGTCCTCCTGGAGGGACTAGGACCTTCTGCCTCCAGGATGGAAATTGTAAGCCCATGGCCAGGAGAGACCTCTGGCTTCCCTCTGTCAGATTTCTGCCTTGGTGTACAGGGTTGGAAGGCTATTTTCCTCCTGAAGGCCAAGGGAAGCTAGCTGGCTGCAACTGTGACTCTCTGTACCAGAGACACCAAACAAAGAGAAAGTTGCTCCTAAAAAAAGGAGCCCAACTCAGCCTGATTCCTCTAGACAAAAGCACCTGCAAACATCAGGCAAACACTTACCGGTGGCAGTGTTGCCTGGAGGTCACAGGCTGTGCCACTGCAGCAGAGCTCTGACAGCCCTGCTCTGGCAGCAGAACAATCCATCTCCTCCTTTTGCTGTCCTGGGCACCAGTCAATGGTCCTCGGCCATTTCTCCAATACTGCAGGCTCAGTGTCACTGCTGTAAGGGGTGTTCTGTGACTGATGCAGGAGGAAGGGATGCTCAGCCCTGCTCACAGCCCTCGCCTCTCCCCTTCTTCTGCTGCAGTGAAGGGTAAAGCAAACCCCAAAACCACGAGAATCAAATCCAGTACACATCAGTCTTTTGTTAATGGTGCTCAACATATGCAAATTGCTGAAAAAGTGGGCCTTGGAGAGACTTCTCCAACACAGGAGGTGAATGAAGGGGTAATGCTACTCCAGGCTCCTTTCAAGCCCAAAAGGAAAAGCCTCCAGTTTAGGCTGAAGATGCTAAAACACCAAAGGACTCTGGGTGGGATCAGGAGCTGGTGACACACAACTGCTGGGACCAAATGAGTGGTTGGTGCTCAGACAAAGAGATAAGGAAGGCACAGTATGGAATTGCACCAATTCTTGCATCACCAATGTCATTAGGAACAAATTCTTCCCTGTGAGGGTGGGCAGGCCCTGCCACAGGTTGCCCAGAGAAGCTGTGGCTGCCCCATCCCTGAAAGTGTCCAAGGCCAAGTTGGATGGGGTTTGGAGCAACCTGGGCTAGTGAAAGGTGTCCCTGCCCATGGCAAGGGAATAGAGCTGCAAGATCTTTAAGGTTCTTTCCAACCCAAACTATTCATGATCCTGAGAAAGAAGCAGATGTGGACAACCCACAATAAACATTACCAAAACCCCCACATAAGGTCAGTCCCCACAGGAGCTACATCAGTTGCAACAACATTCCTCCAACCAGAGATGGATTAATATGTTTAAACTCTCCTTGCAAATCACTTCTAATAAGCAGCTAATATTTTTGCAGAGCCCAGGCATGCAGATTGATCCAGAGGGCTGGAGCTGCCTGTGGAAATACGCAGTCACCTGACCGGGGCCTCGTCGTCTTCGCAGGCTGTTTTGTAAACAGTCATTATAAATAATAAATCAACAGCATGCTAATGAAATGAGCTCTTTTTAGCATGCTTTAGAGAAAGCCTCTAATTTAATATAAAAGAAACTCTAATCCACTCTGCCAAGTTACGAAGACGACTAAACCATCTTCAAATAATGGCAAAATATTCAGTTTCTGCCTTACTAGCACAGGAACTGAAGGGAAAGCACAGAGGCACAGCGGAGAGGTCAGTTCCCCAATCCTTGCATTCAAAGGAGTACTGTTGTACCACGGTGCCTGGAAAACCTATTAAAACATTGATCCTATGTCCATGAAAATCAAACACCTGCCATCAGTTTGGTGGGAACTGCCTTCACCTTTCAAGGCATTTAAGAAAGTCTTTCTAACTCAGTGCTCCCATGAATCGGTCATGGCCAAGTGGTGTTTAAATATGTAGTGAGAAATTTGTTGCTCCAGTGTGTTTTCATGTGAAGGAAGGACCTGAGATTGCAAGAGACACTGAGGTCAGGATGGGAGGGACTGGGAACAAGCAAAATGAGTTGTATGAGTTTACAATCAAATTTGGGGCTCACTGAAGTCAAGCTAAGCGTGTACTGAGGAGAGCACTGCTCTGAGACCCTCATCTTCCCTCTGGTTTTGAGAGCCTGTCATAAGAATCAGAAGCTGGTCGAAATTATAGCAAAGACACAGACACATAAACATCATCCTACATGGACAAAAGGGAAGGGGAAATAGAAGAAATGAATGAACATGGAAAACTGGCTGGGAGAATGTTGCATGAGAAGCTGTGGGGTTTTTCTCAGTGGGGTTCAGTGGTGTATGGATTTGACAGGATTGAAATGGACTGTTCTACACTATTCCATTCGTTCTTATGTGGGGAATCATGTGAAATAGCTTTTCTTTAGAAGTCATTCATGGATTGATGAAAATTTCTGCCATTTCAGCACCCTCAGCAATTCCCTACTCTTCCCAACTCATCCCAACTGCTCCATGCAGCCCACAGGGTACCTGGAGCTGGGAACATGAATGAACTGAGGAATTGCAAGGAGAAAAAGCGTGAGACATGTAGGAGCACTGGAGAGTAAAGAGCAGGTTTGCTCTGACCTATGAGGACACAAGGAAGATTTGCACAGCTATCTCTGGGCATGAAGAACAAGAAACATCCACCTATAGCATAAAATCATGGCATCTAGAATCATTAAGATTGGAAAAGACCTTCAAGATCACCAAGTCCAACCATCAACCCAGCACAACCACCACACCAAGTGCCACACCCACATGTCTTTTCAACACTTTCAGGGATGGTGATTCCACCACTGCCCTGGGCAGCCTGTGCCAGGGCTTGACTACCCTTTCAGTGAAGAAACTTTCCCAAGTATCCAATGTAAATCTTCCCTGGAACAACCTGAGACTGTTTTCTGTTGTCCTGTCCCCTGTTCCCTGGGAGCAGAGCCTTACCCACCCTTGACTCCACCCTCCTGTCAGGGAGATGCAGCAAGCAAGAAGGTCCCCCCTGAGCCTCCTTCTCTCCTGGCTGAGCCCCTCCAGCTCCCTCAGCTGCTTCTCATCAGATTTGTGCTCCAGACCCTTCCCCAGCTCCATTGCCCTTCTCTGGACTCACTCCGGCACCTCAGTGTCTTTCTTGTGGGCTAGATCACATGGATGCAGAGCTTGAAATCTGCCAACAACCTTGCCAACTGGAGTTTCTGTCAATGATCAATTCAAAAGTGCTTGACAGACCCATCAGAGATGATGATATTTCACAGGATGCACTAACTGAAGACCTGATCCACGCACGGAAGAGTGAGCTGCAGTTAGACAGAGGCTGCTCAGCCCAAAGCATCCTGTTTGTCATAGAGGTCCAGTTAATCTTGAGCCCCACCACACCACCTGAATAAAGCAGGGCAGAAACCGGTCCAGAACATCTGGACAACACCAGAGAGCTGGTGTTGGATCAGAGCTCCCAATCAGCACCTCAGCTGCTGACACTGACCTGTGGTCAGAGCAGGGCTGAAAGGAGCAGCCAGCACTCAGTGCCTGATTATTTTCTCTCATTTCCTATGCAAGTCTCTCATCATCAAGTCATCCCACAGTGACCCACAGCTGCACTGATTTACGATGCTGTGTGTGCACTGGCATCGTACCCCAGGGAGTGCAGCTGCTGGGTTTTATACTCCAGCCTTCCTAGGTGCTGCATAAAACACAAAATACAGCCGGTCCCTGTCTCAACAGAGCGTGCAGCCTTCTGCAGAGACACCAAAACATGCTTCACCTTCGTGCAAGTTTTTAATATATAGTGTGCCTCTTGTCTATTTAATAAGGAACTGTCTAAATATGCACGAATTCAATCAAGTAAAACAGCTATCTGTCTGCCTGGGAGTTTGAAATGGCTCCGGGTTACACTTTATTCCTTTATTTAAATTTTTAAAAAGCAGGCTACTCCAGTGTAACAATGTCTTGCTGTATTGTATTTACACAAAGGCCATATTCATAGAAGCATAGAAGAGTTTGGACTGGAAAGGACCTTAAAGACTGCCTCGTTCTCACCCCCTGCCACAGGCACAAACACCTTCCACTATCCCATGTTGTTCCAAGCCCCATCCAACCTTGCCTTGGACACTTCCAGGGATGGGGCAGCCACAGCTTCTCCAGGCAACCTGTGGCAGGGCCTGCCCACCCTCACAGGGAAGAATTTCTTCCTAATACCTAATCTAAACCCACTCCCTGTCAGTTTGAAGCCATTCCCCCTTGTCCTGTCACTCCAGGCTCTTGTAAATAGTCTCTATCCATCTTTCTTGTAGGCCCCTTCCGGTACTGAAAGGCCACAGTTAGTACACCCCAAAGTCTTCTCTTTCCAATCTAAACAATCCCAATTCTCTCAGCCTTTTCTCATAGCAGAGCTGCTCCATCCCTCTGATCATCTTGGTGCCTCCTCTTGATTCGTTCCAACAGGTAGATGTTCCTCCCATGCTGGGGCCCCCAGAGCTGGATGCTGGCCTTTGCCTAAACTGAGATTTCTTTTTGTGAAAATAAGGTTGGGCTTGGCCATGGAAACAGCTCCCTGACCTGAAGGGCAGAGCCCAGCCATGCCTGTCCCATGCTCTCAGACACACTGGCTGTGACAAGAGACTCTGCTTTGCTCCTTTTGTCTGCTCTGCTGGCATGAGATGAGACAGCTTGGGGAAGACAAGACAGTCCAAGAGGCTGGATGCTGCAGAGGTGCCAGACCTCTGTGGTTTGCTGCACTTGGTGGGGACAGGGAGGGCCTTCAGACCTCAGAAAGCCTGTTCAGACCTGGAACTTGACTGAGCTCTGTCGCTTTACAGCCATTCATGACCATTTCCCCACACCCCTATCTGTTTTAACTGTGATCTATCTGACATGGACACATGCATAGAGACTATTGTAACAAAGGTAACAGGTATTTTTGCTTTCCTTGAAAATCTACAGCCAGCCATTGCAGCTCAGTAGCATCTTCACGAGGTTCCTACCAACACAATGTGAGACTGGGATGTTCATCAGACACTGCTGGGTTTTAGCCACATGGAGAGAAGTGATGCCTTTTCAAAGGTGGTGCCATGACTGGCAGTGAAAACATCCATCCAAGGGTCCCTGCAGCCTGTGAGGACTGGGAGTATTTTAAAACAACACTGTTTACCACAGTAACAGCAGAGACTGTCAGTTTTGGGGAACCCCTGATGAGTTCTCACCAAGTGCATTCAGCTGCAACTTGGAATAGCAGCAAAGACCATATGCAAACCTTAGGGCAGGCTTGTCATTCTCCTTTTTACACTGTCTAGTTGTCAGTGATATCAAAGGTTTTGGTAGACATCTCAGAGGCCATTTAGCTTGATGATGAGCTGCCCTTCATGATGCCACACTACTTTTCTCCAGCCTCCCTCTGAGGCCTCAGCTGTGTTCTACTCTGACTCTGAAGGAGGGTTAGGATTAAATTCGGGGTTTGGGTAGGGTTAGAAGAACTAGCAGGTAAGCAGGTCTTGAAGGTAATTTGCTTGAAATTCATGGAGAACAAAGCAGAGTGCCCTGATGAATTGTCAGGCATTTGGCCAAAATCACATTGCTATGGACTTTCCCACGTCAGCCAGAAACTGCACACCTGATGCCCTCTGGGAGAAGGGAATAACCACAGCAGGCAGGGCTGGAGGAGCCAAGAGCAATGGCCACAAGTCAGCGAGGAGACATTGCAGCACAGGAATTCTCAAGGGCAGCCAGAGCCATCTGGCAGAGGTGGCAAAGTTCATGCCCTACAGAGGTATCTGCCGTCACCTGGGACCAAGGGCTCCACAAGGACGAGTGATGGAAATCCTCCTGAGCTCTGCAGTGTGTCCGAGCAGTTCGTGCATCACGGGAACAGACACATGCCTTCCCCATCTGCCCAGCCTTGCCTTGCTGCCCACAGCCACAGCCAGCAGGCAGCTCAGACAAGTCCTGGGAGCTGCTGCAACACTGGAGTTACATGTCCATGGGTGCTGGAAAGTGGTTGTTCCACAGCTGGAAGCAGAGCATTCCTGTCCCACGGGAGGTTGAATGGTTGAGTCCCCAACCTGACCACAAAACCCAACAGGAGGCCACTCTGGCATGAAGCAGCATGCCCCCGTTTGCACAGGCTGTACTCTGAAGAGTCTCTTCAAAGCTGATGCAGCCCCTGGGGCTCCCTTGGCTGGCTAACACTGACGCATGAGTCACTGAAAATTGCTTTTCAGTGCTCAAGCCCATGAGCTTGAGGGCAGGGAAGAGTTATGGTGACCCAGCCACCTAAAACACTGTCCTGGAGAGCCACTGTTCTGTCTGTGAATGACTGAATGAAGAGCCCTGGGCTTTCAATAGGAGTTAAAACCCAAATGGAACTCTCAGGTTTATTCCGTATTCTGTCTTCCCTCTCTTTTCCAGATCTTTACTGTCTCCAGCTCAGGCAGCAAAGTTGTCATGCAACTTTGATATTTGCTGTAGAAATAACCCACAGCAGCACCAGGCTGGTTGCCTGTGCTGCCCCACTGCCTGTGTGTTCCCAATGCATCTCGCAGGAGCACTTTAATGGACGCTTGCAGCATCCAACTGCCTGCACGTTCAAAGAAAGGGAAGTTACAATGTTAGCACTATCATGACCTTCAGAGAAAGGGCCTAATTATTCCCAAGCAGAGAGCTTAGTGCTGGGCAGCTGCTAATGAACACTGATAGGGAATGAAGTGCATCCAGATGCAAATTGCAGAACTGGCTTAGGAGGTTTATGGCCAGGATGATCCTGTGCTGGCTGCAGCTTCATGGCTTTGCTGTGGCTGAACCTTTCCAGCTTTCTGCCCATCTCAGATGCCCCTTTTCTTCCCCCTTCCCCACATCCTCCCAAGCTGATTATGAACTGAATGCCCACGGCCACTGCAGGAGCAGAACCCTGTGCTGGAGGCCCCAGTTTCACTTGCAGGGACCAGGTGTTGGTCTTCAGGGAGGTCTCAGCAGTGCAGGGGCTGAATCACCATCTGCGGCTTCGGCAGCTGCAGCGACTGCCTTTGGTTTTGGGATCATGGAAAGTGAGCTGCAGGGTCTCTGCAGAACGGAGCCAAGTAAGCTGGCACTCCCAAGGAGGACACAACTGTTCAAAGTGCCAGGCTTGGATCACCAGGAGTCCTTGGCAATAGTGGCAGAAGTGCAGCAAAGCAAGGAGTGCATCATTCTGGGGAGCAGTAATGCTGTGAGAAACAGAGAGGTGGGGCAGAGTAGCTAAAACCAGCCTCTGAGCTGGTCAGGTGCAAAAGGAGCAGTTGCTGGTTCCCACGTAGTCAAACTGCATCCCTAAAAGCCGTGTGTGCTTTGCACAGAAATCTGTGCTGGGGGCTGTGATTGCAATCACCACTGGCAAGACCCTTTCTAGGCATGGGAGGCGTGATAATGGCTCGTCTGTTGTCAGCATCCTGAAGGAGCCCAGGATGCCCTGGCAGGCTGTCATCAGCACACTCTCAGTGCCTGCTGCTTGGCTGCCTGTCCAATTCCACCTTGCACAAGAGAAACAAAACACAAAGAGGAGGTTGCAAAAAGCTCAAGTGCCCTGAAGACAAGAAGTGTCAAAATCCAGGCTGCCTGCTCAGCCTGGCTTTGGCAGACCTCAGAATACCAACAGGAACAAGTCTTACATTTTACAAGGGAAAACATGCTTTGCTCAGTGTTGAGAAAGTTCAGTCTGTGGAAGGTTGTTTGATGTTTTGCTTCCCCAGCGTCTCCAGTGGGTGTTCTGGCCTTGCTTGGGGCAAGCCTACCTAGTGCTGTCATGGTGATGGAAGTGTTTGTCCCCTCTGGGCTAGGCTGTAAGATGTCTAGTTCTGATTTTTGGCTCCTTGAGGAAAAATTTTCAGTATCAGTAAAGATGTCCAATGTGTGAAGATCTCAGCCTGCACCACCCCCTGCATGACAAAGTGGACTGGTCCCTGGTGCTACAGTGGAGCTCCCAGTCAGCACGAGCACTGACAGCCCTGCTTGGACTACACCTTTGCCTCTGCTCTCCCAGTGCCTTTCCCAGAGGACAGAGATGGAGGGAGCTGCAGATAGTGCCCCTTCAAGTAGCCGTTCCTGTAGAACCGCTCACCTGTCAGGAATGTGTGACTCCATCAAGGGCCAAGCTCCTATCATCCTCATTCCCTCTCCTCTTGGAGGGACACATCCAGAAGGCATCAGGATTGTGTCAGAGCTCATTTCAGGGTGTCATCTACCTTTCCCAAAGTGTCTCACATTCACCTTGTACCATCCATCCAGGTTCTCCCTGGAGCAGTATTCCCACACACCTCATTCGCTTGCCACTCTGCGACCTGGGTCCCCCCAGCTCCCTCAGCCACTCCTCATCAGACTTGTGCTCCAGACCCTTCCCCAGCTCCATTGTCCTTCTCTGTACATGCCCCAGCACCTCCATGTGTGTCTTGTACTGAGGGCCCAAAACTGAACACGGCACATGATTCCAATGCTTCCTTAATTGGAACAAACTTGATGTTTTTGGGCATAAGTAAGATTATCAGGAATACTACTAGTCAAATATCCACAAAAACCAGCAAAGGACATCCCTAAAGATCCTGCTTTGGTTAAGCAGACTGGCAGGTAAAACTGGACACTCAGAACATCCATCAGACAGGTGAAGCTATGAGAGCTGTTGGACTCAGCTGCAAGGTTAGAGCATCCCAGGGGGATCTTCCACTTACAGACACTGAGTTGAAAAGGGACCTTGAGCAGTCATCTGCCCCATTCTCCTGCTCAAAGCAGGGCTAATTTAAAGAGTAAATCAGGTTGCTTGGAGCCTTATCTTCCCTATAGGTTATAAATAAACTGGACAATTCCAAAGCCAATGCAGAGGTGAGATATCTTCTTGTCAAGAACATTGATTAAGTCTCGGTGTTTTACAGGGAGCAAGAGTCTGAAGTTTCTTGGTCATTTTTGTTTATACCAGCACTAGGTGAGCAGTGGCAGAAAAACTGGTTGAATTGGTTGAACTGGTAGGACTTCTGAGAGATACCCAGTTTCTTGGGAAAATGCATCTTCTTGACAAAATGGAACTGATTGGTCACATAGTGATCTTGAATGAGGAGTCAGAAGGGATAATTTCCAAAATAATGGGCTCAGGTGTGAAAATGTCCCATGAACTGCCTGAATGAGATCAAGAGACTCCTTCAGCAGGACAGAAACCTGTCCACCCCGAGGAACCTGGACATTCCTGAAGTTACCAGGAGCACCAGAGCTGCCAACCCAGTAAAACTGAGCTTAGACAGACTCCATTTGAATGTTGGGGTAAAGTTTGCCTTGCAGGAGGAGACAGTTCAGCCCAAATGACTTGTGCAGTTGGAAAGGATATTTACTCAAAAAGTAGTAAAGTTCAGCTCTTGATGTTAGAATTCCCACATAATTTCTGGCTGGAAAACAACAGGAAAATGTCCCTGTTTAAACAAATCCAGGCTGTCTCCAGCACACTTTGTGTCCAGCAGAAATACATGTCCATGTTGCGTCAACTGGCCCTGGGAAAGCTCTGCATCTGCAGCTGACCTGACTTGGACAAAGTGGACTAAATGAAGAAGACAAGAAGCCTTCTTGTTGACTTGTGAAGAGGTAGTATCAACCTCCCATCTTTATTTCTTGATATATTTGCCTTATTATTTAATGGACAGCATGACATAGCCCTTTTCTTTGTGATGATAGGTCTAGATGTTAAAAATGTTGCCCATCAATGCATCTGCTTCATTAACATGTGCCTCAGATTCTGCCCCGAATCCTCTGACGCTAAAGGTGTGTGACCAAGAGTGCTTTGTGACAAAGGAGTCCCATGTGAGTGGAGAGGTGGCCATGTGCTCACCCTTCACTCTCACCACAACCTCCCTTACTATGTGTTTTCCAAGAAACAAAGGAAACCAGAGTGACTCTTTCCTGCACGGGGCTGAGTTGTGGCTCTGGAGCTGGGCCACTTGTGCGTAACTGGGGGCGGCTGCACAGCTGCAGCACAAGCAAACTGTCCCGAGAGGAGGCAGTGGAGAAGACTGCAGTGATTGCATTGTGATACAGAAGAAGTGTTAGAGCTAATCCATTGCCATCTGTCTTTATTTTGCTAACCCGTTCAGTTGGACGCCACAGAAGTGCATTCACAGCAGATGAGCTGGGAGAGCCGTGGCATGGCAGCTCTTGGATTACTGGCATGAAAAGAATCCTTTTGTTCACGAGCCAGGAAGATTAGCTGCTGCCACGTCTGTGTCTGGTTTGTAGGACAAGAAAGAGAAGATGCAGCTCTCTTGCTGCCTTGGCCACTGCTTTGTGGCACCCCAACTTCAGCTCTTTTCTCACCTCCCTCTTGCTTTATCCTTCCTCTGCTCTTTCCTTCCTGCTCTCTCCTCATCTTGAGCTTTCTCTGTCTTTTCCATCTGCTTCTCTCCTCTCTTGGCATCTTCTCTGCTTCTGCTTGAGTGCACACAATATCCCTTCTCCTCTTCCCCAAGTTCAGGAGGGCAACAGAAAAGTTCAGAGCAGCACAGCTCCTCTCCACCGAGGTGCTTTACCTGCGGCCCCTGCTGCGAGAAAAATTGGCTCGCACCACCTGATCCCAGGCAATTTTGTTCACAGCGGGCGCTGGGGATAAAGCGCTTCAGCGCGAGGCGGCTGCATCGTTCTTAATCGTGGGGCTGCCGGTGCCAGTTGGGCGAGTGGCTGCTCGGCAGGCTGCCTTCGGGAGAGTGGAGCTGGGCAGGAGGAGGGATGGCCCGTCCAGACTCCGTGGCCACGCGCTGCCGAAGCCTACGGAGCGACGTGACCCATTTTAGCAGTTCCCCAGACGACTTCAGGCGCGTCGTGACCTGCGGTTTGAGAACCGCTTCTCTCAGCAGGCACAAAAGCCCTCTGTGTCCTTTAATTCCAAGAGTGCCACGCTGGAAGGAGATGCCCTTCAGATGCCCTCTCTGCTGTACCTGCAGGCTCTCTGCAGAGCACAAAGGAAAGCCAATCCTCTCTGGCTGAGGCATAAGGGAACAGCCCTGAGCTCCAGGGCAGGAGTGAAGGGTTGCACGTCTGCCTCCTGCACTCAGGGCAGTGGCTGGAGGCTCGATTGGGATGATCTTTCCTCTGTCATGCACACCTAGGCTTTGCCAGTGTGGGTCCCAGCAGAACATGCAAGAGATCAGAGCTGCCTCCTGCTGATCTCTCCCCTGGAAGAGGATGAAGCCTAGAGTTGTAACAGAGAAGGGAGGTAGGGAGTGTTCTTATTCCAACATCTCCCCATTCCAAGTGCAGAGCTGGACATGCAGCATCAGCTGCCACTACACTGCCCTTTCCTGGGCTCCAAGAGGGCTGGCATGATGTGCATCCTACAACAAGGCGTGCTCTGGGCAGATTGACCTTGGTGCTGCATTCCCAGAGAGACACTGGTGAGCAGGACCAGCCTTCACAAGCTATTGGGGAAATGCAGCTTCATACCAGTCAGGATGGTTGGGGACACTCACAACCTGCTCTGTGGTGTGCAAGAGTCCCAGCTGTGCTCTTCTAACTCCGCCCTATACACTGCAGTTACCAGGATCTGCACCACAGCTGGCATTCCCAAATGCATCACACTGCTGCACCCGCAGTGTCTTCTGTGTGGGGCTAAAGAGGGTAAAGAAAGGTATTTGGTTGCTTCAGATGTTTCCAGTTCCTCCCTAACAGAGGTGAAAGCTCACCCAAGTAAAAAAATTCCCCGGAAACAGGTCTCCTAGTAGTGCCTGGAGCAGGCGCAGTGGATGAGAGGGATGATGTGCCTCTAGGAGCCAAGCTGCTCCCTGTCCCCCCAGAGACTCAGCCCTCCTCCAGCATCCTTCACAGCTACCTCTGACTTTCAATCCACATTCGTGAAAAAACTTCATAATCTCCCTGACTAGGGAAGGTTTTGGGTCATATACAGATGGATGGAAGGAAATTAATTTTCTGCTTGGGTACTGAATCGTCCTAGGAGAAGACCTTCATCTCGCATTGCAGCTCACTGGACCATGCCAGCCTGTTGAATTTCCTCGTGTGACACTGCAAGGGGCTGTTTGGGCCCTTCGCAATCAAATAAGAGTCAGAGATACATAAAAGATGAGAAATGAGAATCCCTGCTTTCTTGCAGGGTGAAAAAGGCCCTGTTGACAAGACACAGTCAGAATTTGACCCTTGTGGTTTTCGAAGCTGGTCAGTAATTTGGGGGTGCCCAGTGCCTCCAAAGCTCCGCACACTCATCAACATGGGGGTGTCCAGGACCTCATGCTGGTCAAGTGGTTTAGGGTGCTACCAGCCAGGTACCTGAAATCACCAATGGATACTGGAAAACCATGAGGCCCCCACCATTGCTTGGTGCCATCTCCTGGGAGCCAAGAGGGAATCTCATGCCCTTGTATATCACATCCCTGTGCTGGCTCAGCCATCGGACAATCAGGGTCCTCCCTGATCCCCACAGGGGAGCTGAGCTCCCCCACCGCAGGATTAGAGAGAGCCCAAAGGAGGGCAGTGAAGATGGGGAAGGGCCTTGAGGGGAAGTGTGTGAGGACACTGAGGGCACTTGGTGTGTTCAGCTGGAGAAGAGGAGACTGAGGGGAGACCTCATTGCAGGTACAGCTTCCTCAGGAGGGGCAGAGGAGGGGCAGGCACTGATCTCTGCTCTGTGGGGACCAGGGGCAGCACCCAGGGAATGGCCTGAAGTTGTGTCACAACAGGTTTAGGCTCGATATTAGAAAAAGGCTCTTCCCTCAGAGGGTGGTCGGGCACTGAACAGGCTCCCCAGGGCAGTGGGCACGGCCCCAAGGCTGCCAGAGCTCCAGGAGCGTTTGGATGATACTCTCCAGCACAGGGTGTGACTCTTGGGGATGGTCCTGTGCAAGACCAGGAGCTGGACTCAATGATCCTTGTGGGTCCCTTCCAACTAGGCAACTCTGTGATTCTGTGATCCTCTGTAGTCAGGCAAGACCACGGCATCTGCAGCTTCACACTTCAAAACATCCTTGCATGTGGACTTTTGTAAATGGTGGAAGCCTTCCCAGTTCCCACCTTTCTCCCTTTGCCTTAGAAGCAACTTGAGTGGTCATGGGTCTGATCCTGCCTGGCCTGACTCCTCTCTGCCCTCCCAAGGGTTGAGTTCACCCACACAACTGGGAGCTTCTCCCCCGGGAGTGCCTGGATCTGGATGGCAGATCCAGCACTGGGCAGGTGAGAATCTCGGGCAGTGGGCATGTCTGGTAGGGGGTGCCCAGGCTGGAGCAGCCCCACCAGGACTGCAGGGCTTCCAGGTGTTGGGTTTCCATGTGCAGGAGGCAAGACGTGCCAGAGCATCACTCCCCGCAGCCACTGGGGCTGGTGACAGCCCTGCCAGCACCCCTCGATCAGATGGGAGCTGAAGGGCTGCCTGGCTCTCCGTGACTCAGCAATAATGCTTTGGGTAGTTAACATTTCATTATCATTTTTAAAGGCTAAGTGGCTTTTACCACCTGAGAAGTATATTAATGGCCCCAGTAAAACACTCCCCTGAGTGCCCTAATGCTTCTGTTATATCGATTCATTTCCCCCCCTCCCCCCTTTCCTTCTTTCTTTTTTAAAACATTTTTTCTCTCTCCCTGCATGTATTCCCCCATTATGAAAAATACACACTCATTTATACGGTGCAGACAGGGGGAATAATGCCATTCTCCAACTAATAACGCTGCTGAATCCTCCCCTCCTCACATGCTTATTACTCCCCACAGCAGAGCGACAAGAGGCAGATGGTGACAAATTCCTTCCCTGCCCCCACAGATGATCGATCAGCTTATTCCCTGGAGTACAAGGGGGTTTCTTGGGGTTTGGGCGTGGGTTCCTTCAGCCTCTGGAAACCTTTCTTCCCGTGGGTTGTGCTGCTGCTTGTGTCTTCTCCCCTCGCTTCAAGAAAGACATTGAGATGCTGGAGAGTGTCCAGAGAAGGGCAATGGAGCTGGGGAAGAATCTGGAGCACCAGGAGCAGCTGAGGGAGCTGGGGGCGCTCAGCCTGGAGAAAAGAAGGCTCAGAGGCGACCTTCTCACTCTCTCCAGCTCCCTGACAAGAGGGTGGAGCCGAGGAGGAGGTAAAGCTCTGCTCCCAGGGAACAGGGGACAGGACAAGAGGAAACAGCCTTAAGCTGCGCCAGGAAAGCTTCAGGTCAGTGTGATGGGAAAGCTGGGAAGACACATCAGGAATAATTTCTTCACAGAAGGGGTTGTCAGGCGTTGGAACAGGGTGCCCAGGGCAGTGGTGGAGTCACCATCCCTGGAGGTGTTCGAGAAATTACTAGAAGTGACACTTAGTGCCATGGTCTAGTTGACAAGGTGGTGATGGGTCAAAGGTTGGACTTGGTGTTCTTGGAGGTCTTTTCCAACCTTAATAATTCTGTGATTCTGTGCAGCTCCCATTTCCTGGAATGGAGACACCTTGTGTAGATACCTGAGCATCTGTCTCAAAACTTGCATCAAGGAGGGAGCACTTGATGCTGCATTTCAGGACTAAGATGAAAGAAATAAGGAAAATGAGAATTTCAGTCGTTTACCAGGGCTGGCCTGAGCAGAAAGACATGGAGGAAGTTTTTGTCTGGGGTCTGCTTGTCCTGGCATCCTGCTTACTGCTCTGAGAGGCATCATGCTAGGACGCATCTGGTCATGGTCAGTCCCAGCCAGCACTCAGGTCTCCCTTGCCCCAGGCAGAGTGTTCCCAGTGACAGCAGCTCTGCAACCAGAACTCGGGTCTCCTGCACCAAGGCTTTCCTTTCCAATGACTGTCCTCACAGGAAGGTCAGAACCAGGTAGCAGCTGCTCTGTCCTCTTCTGTACGTGGTGCACAGGCCCAGGAAAGGCAGTATTGCTGATACCATCTTTGCCTGACTTCTCTACTCCTGGTCCTCCAAGCAAAGTCTACTCCTCCTTTTCTTAGATCTCTTGCAGTTCAGGGACAAATTAGTAATATATTAATAATATAATGAATACATTAGTAATCAGTATTTCACAGCCTTCTACAGCCTCCTGTAACAGGCATTCAAGTCTTCAGATCAGCTGCAAGAGGAGCTCCAGGCTGGCAGCAGCAGACACGTAGAAGGAGGCAGGATTACTCTCTACTCCTGAGAATCATACAATCATAAAATCATTTAGACCTCCAAGATCATCGAATCCAACCTGTGACTGATCCCCACCTTGTCACCCAGCCCAGAGCACTGACTGCCATGTCCAGTCATTCCTTGAACACCTCCAGGGATGGGAACTCCACCACCTCCCTTGGCAACCCCTTCCAATGCCTGACCACCCTTTCAGTGAAGAAATTCTTCCTGATGTCCAACCTGAACCTCCTCTGGTGCATCTTGAGCTCAAGTCCTCTTGAAGAAGATCCTCCCCACCACAAATGCAGACCCCAAATTCCTGGATGCCATCCTGCACATGTCAGGCAGGATCTTCCCAACCAAGATTTGGTAGCTGCTGCTGCTGCTGCTGCTGCTGTTGTGTCCCACACTGATTGACTTGCCACATCACCAGTGGCACATTATGATCTTCTTTGAGCTCCTGAGCAAGCGGTGGGCTGTTACATCACAGGTTCTTGCACAACAGCACTTCAGGCTTGATGGCAATGAAAGGCTGTGAAAGGATGGGAGAAACATTCCCAATGGAAGACTCTCAAAAGTCTTGACCCTTGCTGAATTTGAGAGTTGGGAAGGGTTTGGATCAATGGACCACAAGTTGCAGGAAGAAGGTGAGGCACATTTGGTGAAAGCTGTGTTGAATTTGGCACCAGTGGCTCCAAAGCTCAATATGTAACAAAACACACCAGTCATGTAGCTCATTATTTCCACGTCAGAAAACACAATTTTACACAATGAGTGGGGATGGACCTTGGGATACTTTAAATGCTTCTTTTCTGACTGGAGCAGCAGCCACCAAGGCAGATTCCAGTGTGGTTTACCCCAAAATGTATTCCCAGCTCAGCGTGGGTAGTGAGAGATTGGGACTTTCTTTTATTCTTGAAAGCTTTTTGCTGTTTTTCAATTTTCAAAGTTTTTCCTAATTCCTAAGTTCCATCCATGTAAAATTAGCTGCAGATCCCACTCTCTAGCCACAGATGCTCCATTCCTAGAATCCTCAGGTTTTTCCCCATCCCTAAATCTGGGGAAACACACTCCTCCTAGCATTTATTCTTCAACAGGCAAAGCCTCTATTCTTTGCTGCCTTTCTAAATGACCTTTCCCTAATCTCATCATGATTCCCTATCTAAACTATGTGGGACAGGTGACTTCTTCTCATTGTCTTTAACATTTGTTGATATAAAACGGATTTCTCATCTCTGGTGAAATACACCTCCCCTTTTCTCATTCAGGTTTTTTTCTGTTTCAGGTGAGCTACAGAAATTAATTTGAGCAGTTTCTTGTCTCAGTCCTTTTCTCCTCCAGGAGCTCAAAGACAGCTTACTGCACTTTCCATCCCTCTGGGAGGGAGGCTGCAGGCATCCTTAAGAGCCACTGAACCTTGCTCCAGCCCAGAGGGACTCAGCCCTCCCCTCCTCTCTTCCAGACCTTGACATCCTTTGCATACATATCCTGACCTCAGGCTCTCTGCATGCCAGACAAGGGTGCGTTCCCCTGTGACTCTTGGAAGCTCCGGAGGGAGGAGCAGGGACAGCAGCATCAAGGAGAAAGGGAGGAGGTGTCACCACACCAGCCAGGAGTGACTTTATCAGCTGGCTCATCTGAGCTGCCTCCGCAGCAGCCCCAGCAGAAGCTGGCAGCTCTCAGGCATGGCCACTCCTCCAGTTCATCCTGGACGTTTCAGAAGCCACCCCTGCCCACACCAGCAGTGCCACAAGCAGCAGGGGCCTTTCATTCCCAAGAGCTGAACCTCCAGTGGTCCATCATACCCTCCATTTCAGTGATTCCCTGACCATTTCCCAGCCTCTCCTGCCCCTCTCTCAACCTTGCCTGTTCCCCTCTGGCTCCCCAAAGCATTACCCCCTCTCTTCCCCCTGTGTGTCCCCTTTCCCATGCAGCTCCTGCTTCTTCCATCGCCTCCAGCTCGATGACATGCTGCTGGAGTGGAGGGGACACGGCTGCTGGGGGGATCTGCAAGATATGGTGAGATGAGGAAGCTGGCTGAACTGATGCCCAAGTCTGCAGACTGTCACATTCAGAGCTGCTCTCCTGAAAGTGAGAAAATTTGGTCCCGATAGTAACACTTGGATCGCTGCTTTGCACAGATGTAACTCCTTTCTCCAGCTTCTGTTTTAATACGCACATTCCTGCCTATTCCTGGAGATGCAGTTCAGTGCATGCTGCCGGATCCAGGGAGCAGCCCAAGACACCGAGTCAGCTTGACTCTGCAGCCAAGGGGTTTCCCATTGTTCTCCCAAAAAGGTGGCCAAATCCAGAGTTCTTGTATTCCAGACGGTCACTCCTGGATCCTGGCATATCCCACCCTGTCCTCAACTTCCAACCATCACATTTCATTTGGGGACTGAGAGCCCGACACCACACCCTCCTTTTCTTCCACTTATACCAATCCATGCCACCTGTGCCAGGTGTGCTGGAGCGAGGAGGCTGAGGAGATGCTCTTCAAGAGCACGTTGCTGCAGCCATGTGGTGTCCTGGCAGCTGGGGAGCCTTGGCCGGGGCGGGATGGGTGGCCACGCGTGTTCAGCAGGACCCGGATCATGCTGCAGCTGCAGCAGGAGCTGCCTGGCTTTGGGGCTTTCCGATTCACAGCCCTAATGCAACATTAATGGGCTTTGCTGGCGCTGAATATTTATAAACCAGGAGCAAGTTCCTACCCATCTACAGAGAAACTGGGCGCTGCAGGGCACAGAGCAGGGACTCGGCCCCTGTCTCACCACAAGGGGCTGGCCAGGACCCTTCCCACCTGCCCTGTCCACCCAGTTGGGAAAGGGAAGGAGGTGTGGACAGGGAGAACCCATAGCTGAGCTGTCTGCATCACGTTTGCCTCCCCTTTCAATCTTATATCTCTGCCTAAATTTGTGGAAAACCACACCAGCACACACCAACCCACATCCCCTCCCTCTCCCATCTTCCCTCCCAACACCGCTGTGCTGCCATAGCACTTCCCAAAGCCTGACCCTCCTGGCTGGCGTCTCTTGTCCCCTTCCTCTGCTTCCCTCAGCATCCCCTTTCCTCCTCACCTCCCTGACCAGGTATGTCCCTTCCCCAGCCCCTGCTCTGCTCAGCTCTCCTTGTCTCAGATTCGACAATTTCCTAAGGCTCCTTCTCCTTGTTCTGCACATCCTGGAGATGCCACCACGATCTGGTGGCCACACAGCCCCTTTCCACCTCCCGCCATGTCCCTGTGGCAGCCGAGCCATGCAAACCACTGGTGCAAGCGGGTGGCACATCACACCAGAGGATTGTGCCCATCAGGGCAGGGAGGAGACCCTGAGGACATCCTCTCCCAGGCCCCTGTGGGTCCATCCCATGCTGCTGCAGTAGTCCATGGTGACTGCTCCAGATAAACCCTTTTCAGCAGGGAAAACACATGGGGAAAATGCCTTTTCCCCCCTTTTTTACAGAGCTTTTTGTTTGTCTCTGAAAATCTTTTGTGTGAAGACAGAATGAGAAATCACCTGGCCAGAGGGAGATGCCAGACCCTAGGAGACATCACTTCTGGGGTTCAGGCACTTTCTGTCCCACCCAGCCTCCTTGGACCACTCTTCCTGGCGGTGGGCAGGTGGAAAGCCCTTCTCTGTTGTGAAGGGAAAGCCCAGAAAGGCTCTGACCCACCTTGGGTGACGTTGCAGTGAGGAGCATGGTTGGGCTCTGCTCCAGTTCACTTCACCTTGCACCAGGCACTGCAGATGAGGGCGCTCGGGGCGGGGGCGGTCCTGGGGGCCAGGGACATCCCCTCTCCCCATCCCCACGCCCCGGGGAGTGCCCGGTGGCCCCGGCCACCTCTCGCCTCTCCTGTTTGAGCCGTCAGCTGCAGCAATAAAAGCACCTCCCCTTCCCAGCCCTACATTAAAAGAGCCGGACCTAAAATTAATTTAGCCCTGCTCTTTGTTGTGGACAATACAGAGGGGATATTGTGTGTGGGGAGAGAAAGGCTTTTTGTTTGGGTGAGGAGACAGCGGCGGTCTGTTCTTGCGGACATCTGAAAACAAGGCTGGGAAGAGCGGCCCTTTAAGTTCGGCTGAAGCAAAAACACACAGCCCCATCTCACAATTAAACACAGTATCAAACCGAGAAAGGATCAATTGAGCCTAAAACAGAAAGCTCCCCATGTGACAGATTCCAGAAAGTACGTGATACACCATGCCCAGGGCTAGTACATGCCTGCTGTGTTTCCCAGTACATGATTAATTTGACTCAGGGCAGGAGGCTGCAGGCAAGGGATCTGCAGCACACACTGAAAAGTTTTAACACTTTGAAGACTGGAAGCGCGGCTGAGCGTCGGAGACAAAGGCAAAGGCGGCGACGAGCGGTGGGAGCACGGGCGAGATGGACCCACGGACAAGCAGCGACTCGATTTTCAGCCCGATGCCAGGCACGGGGTGTGCGTCCCGCCAGAGGCCAGCAGCAGCACTCCCCACCCAGCATCCCGCCTCCATCCCCGCGGGAGGCTGCTCCCCATGGCCACGCTCCCAGGGAGGATTTGGGACTGGGGGTCCATGGGACAGTCCGTGGGCTGCAGCCTCGCCCCTCGGGTGACTGGGATCGCCCGGGGAGGAGGCTTGCTTCGCTCGTCCGGTCTTACAGGTGACCTTGGAGATGCGCAGATTAGAAGCACTTAATATATTAGTCGTTTAATTGCTGGAGAGTGCAGATGAAGCCGACGGGCACTTTCCCCGGGAGGCAAGGGGTGGCGCTGCGACACCAGCAGAGCAGCCTGTCCTGGTGGGGTGCAGGCTGGGGACACTCGGGTGGCGTCCCCAGAGCTGCCCCTCCACCCACCCCCCACTGGTTAGTCACGGAGGACACAGCTTTTCTAAGAGCAGGATGCGATCTTGGCCAAGGGATGCAGGCTGGGGACACACTCCCCAGAGCTGGATGCCCTCTGTCCCCAGCACCCAGCTATGGGGAACACTGCCCTTCCAACAGCAGGGCATCACCCTGACTGAGGGATGAGGCTGGGGACACAGGTGTGGTATCCCCAGTAGTGGATGCTCTCTGTCCCCTCTGCCCAGATGTGGAGGATGAAGCCCTTCCAACAACAAACATCACCCTGGCTCAGGGGTGCAAGCTGGGGACATGGGGGTGGCGTCCCTGGAGCTGGGTCCCCTGTCACCCACTGCCCATCCATGAGGGACACAGCCCTCCCTCGGGCAGAGCTCACCACCCCAGCCAAGGTGCACACCAACCAGCCCTGCACACCTTGTTGTGCAGGTGGTCCATCCTGGGGGGGCAATGTGTGGCCCACAGAGGCCATGGCCATGAGACTGGGGAAACTGGTGTGCAGCAACTGGCATTACTGGGCTAAGACACTCCGAGTCATCCCCGAAAGCAAACAGAGCCGAGGCTGTGACTGCTCTCTCTGGGATGGCTGCAGATAGGACCTCGCAGCTCTGCCACTTGCTGCCAGCCTCTTTACCTAAGCCTGGGGACAGTTTTAGCTTGGAAGAAACACTCCCCAGCCTCAATCCCAGCTCTAGACCCTGCACACTTCCACAGAGGTGCTGCAGCCCATCACAGGAGCCCAACAGTTTGGGGAGGTGGAGGAACCCTGAGACCACTTGTCCCTGTGGGAATGCGCTCCATCCAGGGCTGCTCTGTTCCCCGCTTGCTGAGCCCCAAACCAGCACTACTTTTCCCGAAAGATCTTTGTCAACAGGGCAATTCAGGCTGTCTCGGGAAGGAACCAGACCCACAAGCTACCAGGAGATGAGTCCCATGGACGTTTGGCACCATCCCCTCTTCAAGCAACTCTCTCATACTGAGGCGGTCGAGCCGTCCACATGCAGGATGCGGAGCAGGACAAAGCCAGAGAGCAGCAGGGTCAGCCCATCCTTGGGCTCTGCTCCCCCCATAAAATGCAGACACTCCTGCCTGCCTCACAGAGGGGCTCCGTTCATTATCTGCTGCAAAGTGCTCCGAGAGCCTCGGATCAAAGGTGCCGTCACAGCGTCCAGCCTGATTATTATTGATTATCCGTTTCAAGCCAGGTCCCAAACGAAGCCAGCGAGCCCTGAACGCGGAGGAGCCGAGGGAGGGCCCAGCAATCGACTGGCGATTTTTACTGCGGATGACCCGAGCCAGGGAGCAATTTCTGTTCATCCATCAAGGAAGATCCAGGCGTGAGCAAACAGTCAGGTCATGGGCATTCATTTTATTATTAAATCCTAAAGGGGCCGCGGCTCGTGCAGCTGGATGTAAGTGATCTTCGTGTTAAAAAGACGAGCTTTGAATTTAATTTTGCAGCCAGGCTGATAGACCTGGGGATGACTCAGCCAGAAGAACCAGCCAGGCCTTCTCTTCAGGGAGGAACAACACAGCCAAGAAGAGTCAGGGGCCAGCTCCCAGCACAGCACAGCCCTCAGGTCCCTCCTGGAGCTCCCGGTGTCCGCACTTTGCTCTTCTGTCCTCCTGCACCGTGTGCCAGGGTGGCTGCCTCCCAGCCTGCGCTCAGGTGGAGGGTTGTGCCTGTGCTGGGGACGGGATCTGAGCTGTGCTACCCAAGTATAGGCACAGGTGGAGTGAATTGCAGCAGTGCTCTGCTGCTGTGAGCTGTACCTGGAGCAGGAGCACACGCTGCACTGTGTGTGGCTTCACCATGCACGGCTGTACCACACACCCTTCATGGCTGTACCACACACACACACACACGCTTGCTTTCTCAGTAAGAAACCGTTTTGCAGGGCACTGCTGCGGGCAGCAAAGGTGTTCGGTCATTAAAGTCATTTTTCTAATTGCAGTCAGACCTGAGCTCAGAGTCACCACTGGGGAAAAGCTGCTGGTGCTGGCCCAGGGGGTAAGTGACAAGAAGAATTTGCTTATGTATGCTGCCTTTTGAACTCTGTGCCAATGCCACACATGGCTGCACCCACGGACCTCGCTGTGCCAGGGAAGGGGGCAGACTCTGCCCCAGTCCTGCAGGACCAGCAGGGGAGGAGTCAGCAAGGAGGTGCTGAGGGCTAGAAGGATGCTCGTGCCAGCCAGCCAAGAGGGAATGTTCCCAGAGGGGCTGCAAATGCTGCTGCAAGTCCCAGGACTGTGGGTGTGGGAGCTGAGTCCCCTCTCCTCTTGTTCCCCAGGGTGGAACTGAGCAGAGCACCCCAGGAGCAGAGCACAACAGCCCCCTCTAATCCCTGGCGCCCATTCTCGTCCTCCTCCTGCCCCCACAAGACTGGCTCCACTTTCCCCAGCAGGAGCCCAGGGAAAAAAAAGAAAAAAAAAGAAGAAGAGAGAGAGGGAGGGAAAGAGAAGCTAAAAATCTGTCTTCTTTAATTAATGAGGCAAGCCAGCCTGGAGAGCACGTTTGGGATCGCAGGCCCCCAGCCAGGGGCGAGCCAGCAGCCAGGGCCGGTGACATGGAGGAAGAGAGATGGGGGGAGCGTGGGGGGACACAGGCACGGCTTTTTATACTCTCCTGTTAACTGATCCACGGAGCTTTCCTGGCATCGGTTTCAAAGGTATCCCTTCACTAATCCGCCGGGCTGTTCCAGGATGGCGGTTTTGACCAGCAGGAAGGGGGAAGGGAGGGAGGAGAAGCGGTCACAGGCAGACTGCACCTTTTCACAGCCCGCAGGAAAGAAAAGCAGGGTGGGGGGGAAGGGAGCAGAGTGTGGTGTGGGGCCAGGGAGGGGGGGATGCTGGTGCTCTGGGCTGGGAGCTGCACACGCAGCGTCACGGCCGCTCGGCCACTGCTGTGGACTCTGCGCTGCAGGAGGAGACCAAACAGCACCTTCCGAATATAGCTCCCACCACGCATCTGCCTGCCGGGCACTGCGGGTATCCCAAACACGCCTTCCCCAGAGGGCTTGGCTGAATATAGCCTGACCCTCTCCCCACTGACCTTCCCTGGGCGGCCAGGCAGGATGGTTCCTGCTCCAGGGTGAGTGCCGTGGGGCACCCCACCCAAATTCCCTGCGGGGCACACCTTCCATGCCGAGGGAAGGTGAGCAGGCAGCCATGCAGTGCGTAGGCAAACAACGGGCAGGCAGGAGGAAGGTGGCCCTGTGGCATCTGTCCCTCAAGAAGGGCTGTGTGGGTGCCCCTCGGCCATGTGAGTCGGGTGGGACAGAGCAGATGCACGAGTTCTCACACAGAAGCGGCCCCTCGGGACCTGATTACTGCGGGACCAGGCACTGCCTACCATTACAAAGGCCAGGAGACTTCTTTAGTTGTAGTTCTTGCTGATCTGTTGTTGTTTTAATTTAAAAATGCAGCCCCAGAGAGAGCCTGGGTGGGTGCCCAGCCTGCTGTGGGCTGTGGGGACTCTCCAATGAAGTTCAATCAGCCCCAGCAGCTCCCCAGCATCCCAGCATCATTTCATCTTTCAGCCCCTCTCCTTCAGCATTCTCTCATCCCAGGGCAGCCTCCGCTTGTGTTGCTGGACTGACCCTGGCTCTGCTGTGATCATCACCAGTGGACACCAGCACCCATGACCTTCAGGGTGGACCACCATGGTGGACACCAGCAGTTCCACGGGGCAGAGAAGAGATGGCAAACTCATCAAGAAACTCTTTTGCAGGGCACTGCTGCAGGCAGCAAAGGGTTTTTGGTCATTAATGTCATTTTTCTAATTGCAATCAGACCCAGGCACAGAGTCACCACTGGGGAAAAGCTGCTGGTGCTGGCCCAGGGGGTAGGGGAGAAGATGAATTTGCTTATGAGTTTTTTCTCTTGGTGGTTTTTTGTTTGTTTGTTTTTTCCAAGGGTTAGTGGTTAAAAAGCTCAGTCTTTGTGACACACAGAGCTGTGCTAAGACAGATCTCGCGCCACAGCTCTGATTTCTCTGTCAGGTCAAGGCCAGCTTGCTGAACCTCATGTCCTGATGTGTAAGATTTGGGCAAAGTCAGGTAAATCCCTCAGTCTCCCTGTGTCTCTGAAGTAGCTGTGCTAGCCTGAAAACCGTATGTATTCTGCTCTTCAACACAACTACCTAGTTCAGTCTCAAAATGGCTACAAAACTCCCCTTCAGTATGGGAAAAATGTCAATCCTCCATTCAATAATGTTTTTACAGCTTCTAACTTCCCTACAAACACCCTGGAGTTCCAACAGCGCCAGTTTTGCATCATTTTTGAAAGGCCCCTTTTTGACTGAAGGACCAAGCTTTTTGTGTATAGGGGGAAAAAAGAAATAAACCCTCCTGCAAAAGCCCAACAAAAATCACATGGTGTTGTTTGGTGTTGATGACTCTTCTGGCATCCAGGGCTTTTTTTGGTCCCTCCAGACCTGGCCCACCACATGAACACTTCTTGAGAGGTGCTGGGAGGTCAGTGCAGCCACATGCAGTCCCATCTCCCAGAGTGGAGTTTGCTCACCCATCCTGTTTATCTGTTCCACCAACAGCTGCCCGTGCCTGGGAGGCCCCAAGGAGAGAGGAAAATCCTCTTTCCTGCTAAGCTCAGCCTCTGATGCTTCCCAGTTCAATGTACTAAGAGGGAAGCTGGTGTGGAATCATGTGCAGAAAACACACTGAGGAACATGGTGGGAAACCAACTGGGAAGGGGCAGATCACCTGATCCAGTTCTATACTACAGTGTTGGACACATGAAGACTCAGTCCCATGTCCTCCAGACTGGGAGGTTTGGATGGTTGCTGCCTTTGAACAGGAATGCCATGGCAGTAGCCAGGACATACCTAGTATGGAGACCTGACTGAAGTTACACATCACATTCCTCGCTGACCTTTGTCCATGTGCTCATTAAAATAATTGATCCGAGCCATGACAGTCACACAAGGACCCCATGCTTGTCACATCACCTCCTGGGTGGCTCCTTCCTTCCCACCACTCTGGACAGATCCAAGTGTCTTTTTGCCAGACCTTCCCTTGCCCTGTGTCCCCCTGGGGCCACAGGAAAGCCGTGTCCCAAATGCCCCAGGATCAGCAGCAGGCTGGGTTGGCTCAGGGGACCGGGAAAGGTGTCTCGCTGCTGTCCACGGGGAGATCCAGCCGGTTGTTTTGCCGGCTTTATCTCCAGAGTGTTAATTATTCCAGCCCCAGGTGGCATTGTCCCTCACTATTACACGGTTGACCTGTACCTAATCCGTCATCATCTGAAACCCTCTGCCCCGTCCTGGCATCCCTGTCCGTCTCGAATCCCCCCAGCCTCCGTGTGCTTTATTACCCCTGCAGAAACCGAGTTACAGTTTCAGGACAGAATCAAAGAAAAGCTCCTTAATTTCCATCCAGCAGAGCCCGGTGAATCTGGAGCTCGCCGGGGCGGCTGAATCCCGGCCAGGCAGGAGCTCAGAGCCCGCCGGCGGTGGCGGAGGGTCCCTGTCATCCCTCCCTCCTTACCCCCGGCTGCGAGCGGAGATGTCTCTCGGCTCAGCCTGTCTTTCGGGTTGCTCCCCACTGCGAGAGAGCCGCACAAAGGAGCCCTCCCCGCTGGTGTCCAGGCCAGCAGCATCTCCAGCGCATGACTTGTAACCCGCCGAGCTGGTCCTTCACACGCCGTGAATGATAACAGGGAGCTGCAAGCCCATTGTCTGCGGCCCTTGCGCCGGTTTGTCAAGTTTGCGGTTGCATTTTAATCCTGACGCCTTTTCAAAGCCCAGCTGCGCATTGTGTGGGCGCAGGAATTCTTGACTTGCAAATCCCCCAGCATTAAATTCAACCTTCTGGGGCTGTGGTGATGGTCCGCGCAGTGAATGGGGGGCGGGAGGGGTTGGCGGGGTGGGGAGGGGGGGGGAGAAGCTCCTGCCCCCTGCTATGAATAACAAGCAGATGAGAAGCAGCGGAGGACAGCGGAGGGGCTGGGGCAGCCTGGGGCAGCCAAGGTGACAGCAGTGGGGACTCTGAGGCTGGTACGGTGGGATTTGTCCCCAGCCATGGCCAGCTTGCCAGCTCCCCTCACCCCTTCCTGCCACGCTCGGTTTGGTGCCCAGAGCCGTTAAAGACCATATGTGATCCCCAGGAAAGAGGCTTCGAGCGTCCCTCGGTGTCAGATCGCAGGGACAGTCCTCAGTGACGAGCCAGAGGGCGGGAACTGGGAATCACAGAACTATAGAATGGTTTGGGTTGGAAGGGACCTTAAAGCTCATCTCATTGCACCCCCCTGCCCTGGGCAGGGACACCTTCCACTAGCGCAGGTTGCTCCAAGCCCTGTCCAACCTGCCCTTGAACACTCCCAGGGATGGGGTAGCCACAGCTTTTCTGAGCAACCTGTGCCAGGGCCTGCCCACCCTCACAGGGAAAAATTTCTTCCCAATATTCAATCTAACCCTGCCCTCTATCACTTTGAAGCCATTTCCCCAAGGATGGGTATGGGACAGCAAAATCCTGCCGGTGCTGCAGTGCCAGCTGATGGGTCATGCAGGCAGATTCAGGCTTGGCCTTGCCTGTCTGTCTGCTCCAGGCTTTGGGAAGCCATCCTGCAGGCTGGAGGTGTGGACACTGCCCAGACCCAGACACAGAGTAGGGGTCTGCCCGTGTGGGTGGGGGTCCGGCTGCAATGGTCCCGTCACGTTGCATGGTTAATGCAAGCCCTCCTCCTGCTCTGCGTGAAGAACAATAGGCAGCCTGTGCGTGAGGAGATGGGCCTGCTGCCCTGCTGTCCTGCGGGCTGGCTGAACTATCCTCTGACCAGTCGGGCAAGTTTTCAATGCAGTGGAGTTGGGTTTTTCATTAAAAATAAACAAAAAAACCCTCAAAAACACACACACACAACAAAAAAACCACGCATTTGTCAAAGCTGAAATGTTGCAGGGAGCTGTATCATTCGGGCAGATTTTTGCCAAAAGCCGGGCAGACTTTTGGTGGCAGCCTGCCCGATTTCCTAACCCTTTTCCTAGTAGGCAGCCTCAAAAACCAGGTTCCCAGGACGTCTCTAGGCTGCCAGGGCTCGTAGCTTCCCAGTCCTGTGCTTTGCAGGAGGCAGCAGGAACCAAACTGCCTCTCCCTTCTCTGGTGGGAGGACATCGACTCCAGGCACGGCTTTGCACTGGACCCTGCACTGCAGGAATCCCACGCCTCACCCCACGTCTCTTGTCTCTTCTGTGACGTCTCTTGTCTGCTGGAAGCGGCCCCAGCAACCCTCCAGAGCTGGGGCAGCGCGGGAAGTGTCAACTAACAGCTCTGCTTTGTTTCAGGGGGAAAAAAGAGTAACACAATCCCTTCTCATCTTCTCTGGTGGCCTCACTTAACTTCTCGGTGCCTCGGTTTGCCAGGTTCTGGGATCACAAAGCCCTGTAAAAGACTCGGAGATCCTGGCACTTGGGGGAGGAAGGTAAGAATTAAAACAGGAGGAACAACTGGCTCCCAGACCTCTCCACCACCTCCTGGCGGAGCACTGTCCTTGCCCCTCCTCTTTGCTCGCTATCACATGAATGTGATTGCTCTGCACATCTTTGCCTCCCAGAACCGCTTTCTATGCCCTCCCTGTCCTGATTTCCTACTTTCCAAGGCCCAGGAAGGCTGCAGCTATCCCTTTTGTCCCTGCCAGGCTTCCCTCCCCTGCTTGCCTGCCTGCTCTGCTCTGTGCAAGGGCTCACAAAGACAAGGTGGCTTTTCCCAATTCCTTCTTTGTGTCCCTGAGCTTTCTTCATCTGGGGAGATCCTCTTGCTCTGGGTACAGACTGTAGTCAGGCTCAGCAGAGCCTGGGAGTGGGGACAACTCATTGGGAGCCTGGAAAGTGCAGGAATATGAATCCTGTAGGAGGAGAAAAAGCATTTAGGCTCCCCAGGACACTGGCCAAGAAGAAAGTCCCTGAGATCAGACATACTATCTCAGTGAGGAGCTGGTTTCTGTCTCGTGGTCATGCAGGACTTGGAGTGATGTCTGTTCCCGCAGCACCAGTCTCCACTCAGCAGAATTCCCCACACCAACTGGAGAGAGAATTATCCTCTGTTTGTTTGCCCTGGTTTGTTTTTAACAAACTGTGCTGCTGGCTGTTTATCACTTCATTTTCCTCCAGGAGATGAGGCAAGCGAAAGAGATCAGCCAGAATAAAACACAACCTTTATGGGCTCTGCTGTGGGCTTGGACTTTCCACCTACTGCCTCGATGTACCAATGGGGTCTGAGATGAGCAGATGCCAGGTGCCATGTTTGGTGCTGGCAGAGGAGCAGCATATGTAGCTCTGAGCTCAGGCCCACGGGATACTCCCCAGCGTGTGCTCATGACACCCACCCAGAGAGTTTTTGTGCCACAGCTCAAGTCACTTCCTCACACCCTGCAAATTCCTCCTCCTGGTGCCCGTCCCCCCTCGGTGAATCTCAGCAGAGGAGGGCTGAGTGCTTGTGAGGGAACATCGCACACAAGACACCATTTCTGGGTTGCTATGAAGACCCAAGGTATGCAGGGACTCACTCCCTGGTTTTGCTCAATCCCCAGCAGACTAAGGTGTGCGGCATCCCTTAGGCATCCCTTGGGAACTGAGGGACTTTGCTCCCTGGATATGCTTAGGACATAAAGGCAGAGTCTGCACTGAGGCACAAAACACAGTCACATGAAAGATGCTCTTATTGGGATGCCCACAACATCCAGCCCATTCCCCTTCCTGCTTTTCCACTCACAGCTTTCCAACCCAGCCCAAACCTGGGACCTGCCCCAGGCTCAGGTGGACCTGACCAGCTTCCAACCAGGTCATCACCAGCCCGGGGTCTGAGCACAGCTCAGGTCTTTGCTTCTGGGAAATGTCTGGAGCAGGCTGGCTGACTCACCCAGCTCTCCAGCCATGCCCTGCTCTCCCCAGGCCACCACGCACAGTCCAGCCTTCCTGTGGGCTCCTCCCGTGTGCACAGCCAACCCCCTCCCCATCTGGGTTTGAGGGGGCAGCTTGTGGTGAGAGATCTGGCGTGGGGGGTAGAAGTGATGTCTTAAGGGGAGGCTGAGGAAGGCAGAGCTCTCACCACAAAATTCCTCTGTCCACCCAACACTGAATGCCACATGGGCCATTGGTCCCTATGGGGTGCTGCTGAGCCTCCAGAGCGTCCTGTCCCTCCTACTCAGGGATTCAGACTCAGTGCTCCTGCAGCATCCTCACCATCCTCCTCTGGACCCAGCCTGTCTCTCTTTCCCTGTTCGGTGTCATTGTTACTGCCTTCAGCCTCAAGATGTTCTGTCCAGTGATTCCTTGGGCTTGTCATCCTTTGAAAGCACAGTGTGTACAGCACACCTCTTCCAAATGGTCCTGAGAGGGGCTGGAGGGTGCCTCTGTCCTGGCTGGTGTGTGACTCACATGGGAACTGAACATGCATTGTATTTACCACAGACTCTAGATGTGAAAATATCTTTTCTGATCTGTTTTTGAACAAAATCCAAAGCATTTTGACCCATGGATAAGTTTTGAAGGTATTTACTGCATAGCAGTGGGCATCAAAGTTGTTATGCTGGACCAGGGAAAGAGTGTCCTGGTGGGTCTGAGGGAGGATGGGAAAAGATCCCTCCTGGCTGCCACCCTTCACTCCTTACCTGAAGGCCAGCCTGGAGAGAGGTTTCTGATCACCTGAGCAATCGGGCATAGTCTGCCAAGCTCCAGAGGATGCTCTGACACTGCCTGCCTTTCCCAGCTCTGCTCTCTGGGTACCCCTCTGTAAGAGCCATCTGCCCAGTGTCCTGGTGGCTTCTGGGCCACTAAAGACCTGAGTGAAAGATCCAAATGGCAGGTGTGGGGACCTCTGTGAATGGGGGCAGTGAAGGGGACAGTTGTGAGCTTTTGTGAGAACAAAGCCTTTTGCAACGGTATGTCTCATCTTTGCCCTTGGTGTTTGGGTGGAGGTCCTGAGCTTCAAACCCCCCCACTTGAAGCACCAAGAAAAGTGGCTCCACCCTCACCAGCCCCCAAGCCATGTTCAGATCAGGTGGGTTTGGTCATAACTAAAGAATTCCCCTTCAAGAACCAGGACAGCCTTAGGGCATGCACAGGGAAGCAGCTGGGCATGTGGACTTGCCTTGGCAACAATGGGAAGGCAACCAGCTCCCTGAAGGCGTTTAGGAACACCCTGGGAGAGTGGTGGGGATTGGAGCTAGGCTGGAATCTGCCCCACAGCCCGCTTCCCCTCTCCCTCTGCAGAGTCCCCAGCAGGTAGTGACAGAAACCAAACAGGTTTGTTCGCAGTGACATTTTGGAGAATGCCTCCCAAAGATGAGTCAGGCTGTGCCTGCTGCAGAAAAACAGTGATGCAGAGTCTTGTGGGACAGTTTTAGTGGCTGTGGAGGAGGCAGGCTCACCTGAGCCAGCCTCACTGCACTGGTCCTTGGGAACTGCCTACCACAGATACAGCCACGGGCTCCTGCAAGGGCATCCTGAACACTCTTCTCTTTCTTCCACAAAGTCATTAAGGCTTTTGGAAACTCCCGCGGCAGCTTAGAACTGAGGTGCCCTTTCAGTGAGCTGCCCACCCAGAGGTGTCTCATGCACTTCTGCCTGCAGCATTCCCATCCCATCCTGTCCCTGTTGCTAAGGTGCTCAGCCTAGCAATGCCTGCTGCTGACACGAGACCCTGGATACTGCCTATCACATTTCCCGTGAGCAGCAGAGAGCAATGAAAACAGAGATCAGAGAGCCGAGGAGAGGAGCTCAGCCTGCTAATTACAGTGGGAAAGCAACATTCAGCACCTGCTGCTGGCAGTTCGGTGCTTCTGCCAGGGGCTGTACAGCAAAACAGGTTTGGTTGGTGGTGATTCAGGGCAGCAAAACAGGATCCAGTAGGGCCAGGAGTGGGAGGGAGGGAAAGTTGGTGTTACAAGGAAGGAATAAGACAAACTGGAGGGGTTAGGGGTTGGATGAGAACATCCGTGATGCACTCGTGATCCTGCAGGTCCAGAACTACCCCCTCCAGACGGATTGGGTCTGTAGAGAGGCAAGTTGTCTTGATCATCACCCTTCTGTCGCCTCTGTGCTCATCTCTGTGCAAATCACAATGTTTTCTTCCTCCTGCCGCTGTGCCAGGGTGATTTGTGTCAGCAGGGTCTCTGGCCAAGGTGATTGCAGCAGCCTATTTTTGGGACTGCCCTTGAGAGTTGCAAGCCAGGAAGGTGGAGCCCAGCTGTTCCCGATGTCCATGCCTCGGGGAGGCACTAACACCTGCAGTCCGTGCTGGCTGCTCTCCAGTGCCACGCTAATTGCTTCGGAGTCGTTAAATAATACAGCGGCCGTGTGCTGAAGGGGCTGCCTGCTGGCTCTGCCGGTCCCCGGGAGGGGACAGAATGGCTCAGCTGGGGGCCGCTTCGGGCTGCAGGAGATGGGAACATCTCCGCTCAGGTCCTGGGGTTTTGGCTCCAAAGGTGTTTTCTGGCTCAGCTTGGTTGCTTGGATGCCCGCTGACTCCCCTGGGACATTTATTTGCTTCTGAAAACCAGCAGTGGGTTTGTACCTTCCTCATTGTTTTGAGGCCATTTGAGGTACACACCAGGATCTAAGGGACACGTCTGCACCCAAATGTACGGGCATCCTGTTCTGACCATGGACATTTATTTCTCTCACCTTACACTCCCACTGAGGCACTGTCCATCCCCAAAGCTGTCCCAGTTCACCTGAACACAAGAGGGATCCATCTGAATAGCTTGTTCCTGGGCCCTCCTTGATCTCCTTTGCCCAGCTGTGAATGCCTCATCCCTAGAAGTGTTCAAGGCCAGATTGGATGGGGCTTGGAGCAACCTGGTCTAGAGGAAGGTGACCCAGCTCATGGCAGGGCGGTTGGAAGGTGAACATATTTTAGGTCCCTTCCAACCCAAACCATTCTATGATCCGTTGATCTGCAACACCATGAATTGAAGGCAGAGATCTGTCTGGAAGCATGGTGAGCACCCCACAGCCTTGCCTTCCAGACCTGCCTGTTGAGTGAACCCCAAAAGACCTTCCTGGAGTGGGTGTCACCTGCAGGACCCAGGCTGATGGTGATGCCAACACCACTTCTTTCTATGTGGTGTTGCATCTCAGGGTCTGAAATCTGCCTTGCATGAGAACAGTGGCACTGCCAGCCCAAAGGCCCATTCTGCCCAGGCCATGTGTCCAAAAGAAATTGGTGGGGAAGGATACCCCCTACATATCCTTCCCTAGGATATAAAAAGAAGACAAACACATAGTACTTCCCACAGCACTTTCCCAGCCCCTCTCTAGTCTTCCTGAGCCAGAAACCATCTGCAGAGTACATGCTTTTCTATGGATTTCTCTTCCATGATCTTGCATTGACAGTAATGCTTTGATGCCCTCTGTTAAGGAGTTCCACAGCACCACAGCACGTTCCTTGAAAAAATTGCTTCCATCCATCTGCTTCAACATGACTTTGCCTCATGCCCCTGATTCTCAACTGGGAGCGAGAACGAGCAATCCCTGTTCACATTCCCTGTGCTGCTCATCTTTTTCTGGATCTCTCAGCCACCCTGCAGGTGTCTTTTCCTGCTCTGCCTGAGAGGTAGTTCAGTGGTGTGGGTAAGAAAGGCTGTGGCCTGCAGAGTCGCTGTAGTCTTGTGATACCTTCCAAATATTGCTGGATTTATCTTTTCAGCACACCTGCCAAGCTAAGAAATCCCGTTACCCCTATTCCAGCGAGGCACAGCACCACCAGGTATAAAGCAATCCCCTGATGCAAAATAAGGAGCTGGAAACCAGGTGCTGAGCCTACACTTCCTTTTTCCCACCTGAGAGGTGGTTTGATAAACAAACCAGCTAAACCAAGCTTAACTAAGCACCTGGCTTAACTCAGGACCCAACCAAGCTCACCAAAAACTTGTCACTACATTGACCAGTGCTGCATTTTGACATCTCCTGGGGTTGTCATGCAGTTCAGGTGCCGGCAAAAAGCTGGAGAGACATCGCATTTCCCAGACAAAGGGAAGGAGGGGAGGGAGCAGCTGAGCCAGTGGAACTGTTTGTGCAGCCACAATCACACCGTAAAGCACAGCAACAGCACCTGGAAAACAGCCCTTGTGTAGCCTGGCAAAGAGGGCCTGGTGACCAGAACAGCTCAGCGTGGAGCTGCCTTTTGGGGGGGCTCACTCCCCTGAATGGCAGGTGTTCACACACAGGCTGCCCACAGGGGCAACAATTTGCTCCCTTTCAGACATGGAAGAATTGCTAACCCCAGGGTTTAATATCTGTTTGCATTCATTAAATATTTTTATTTTTAGGAGAGGAAGGACAGTGTTTTTTGGCAGTTTGAAAAGATCCCACCCAATGAAAATGGAAGGGAGCAGAGAATGGGGAAGGTCAGGAGGGAAGGTGTCCTAGCTCAGCCTGGAGCATCTGGCACTCCCTGCTCCATGACTGTGGTCTGTGTGCCCTCCAGGTGTGCCCTGTGTACCTTCCAGCTGTGCCACCTTCCTCTGCCCAGGCTCCCCTTGCTGGGCTTCCTCCTGCTGACCCCTCTGTGGGGCCAGAAGCACTATCATTTTTGGGGTACAGCAAAGACACTCAGGGCTCAGCTCTGGGGCACCAGCAGGGATCAGGAATCCAAGGACAGGAATGGGAGAGTGTGGGCCAGACCCTATAACCACCTGAGCCAGGCCATGCACCTCCATGCTCTGTGTGGTCCAGGTGGGAACTGGGGCACACAGGGATGCTCAAATCTGTCACCAGGAGAGAACTTGCCACTCCCTGCATTTAGAGATGCTCAAGCACCATTCTGGGAGGCACAAGCAGGGACTGGGAAGAGCCCATGAACTGAGTGAGGTGGGAGAAACAAGCCAGACTGTGCCTCTCTCTCAGCCCTGTCCCACACACTCACTGCAAATGAGAGCTGCAAAGACCTCTGTTCTCTGTGCTGGCCTCTCCCCCTCGGTACTCCTGCTCCCACTCTCAGCAGCTCAGCCCTGCATCCAGGTTTACATATAAATAAAGAGTGAGTGTGAAATCCACCCTGGGGTCTCTCCTGACTCCCACTTGGCTCCCTAATTGGAAAGTCTGCCAGCAGGAGATACTGCAGTGAGCTAAGGCAGAAACAAACTCCCTTTATCCCAGGCAGAGATGAAGACTGGGGTTAGGTGCCCAGCCCAAACCACACCAGCTGGGAAGGACACAAAGCAGGTTTGCACATGTTCTGGCTCTCCGTCAGGCTCTGGGGGCTTCACTACCCTGCTGTACCTGCAGGAAAGGGACAGGGAAGGGATATATC
Source organism: Acropternis orthonyx (assembly GCA_035583155.1). Lineage (NCBI taxonomy): Eukaryota > Metazoa > Chordata > Aves > Passeriformes > Rhinocryptidae > Acropternis > Acropternis orthonyx. The sequence continues at coordinate 3,274,264 of JAWWEU010000029.1, forward strand.
AGAGAGAATCCTTCAGCAGCTCATCTCTTAGGAAAGCACTGGTCTAGCACTTTGCAATCCCTGACCACTTGATGCCAAGTGACATTAGGACAGGGGTGTGGTCTCTGTGCAGCACTGGGTAGGTGTGTGGTTTAAACACCTGCATCTATAAAGACAGCTGATTCTGAGGTTCCCCCATTTGCTCACTGCTCAGGAGAGGAGTTTCCCCAGTGCACACACAGCTCTCACCAAAACACAGCTGACCTACAGGGACGCTCCCTCCTGTTGGTAATTCATCCCAAAGGAATCACGAGTCAGACTCTTCACATCCTTCTGGAGAGGAAAACTGATCCTCACACCTTGGAGCCTCTATTGCTGCCCCCCAAGCACCATGTTTCAGATCACCTTCCATGAAGGCAAAGTGCCCATATCCCCCCAGGCTACGTGGTACCTCAGATACACCCATCAACCATCAAAAGCCACCTGGCACTTGGAAAGACAGCTAGGAAACCTCCTCCACCAAACCCCCATTGATTGTTTGCTGCCTCCTCTAGTTTTTGGAGGCACAAACGTTGCTTCCAGTAGGGCTGCTTCAAAAACAATGATCTCAGTACAAGCAGATAAATGTCCCAGAGCTTTATGTTGTCAGAGAATATAGCACAGATCTTCTCTCTGACAGTGCTCCTGGTGTCCAGGGGCTGTGTTATCCACAGTAGGATGCCATGTTCACCCCAGGGTCAGGGGTTAAGTGATACACAGGTTCATTTTCTTTGGGTTTGGCATCACCCAAACTCAATGAGCTCAATAGGTGAGTAGACAGGGAAGAAGCCCAGGGAGAGAAGAGGAATAAAGTACGGTTAAATATGTTAAAACATGGATGGAGTCAAAACAGGCACCCTGAGCTGCAGAGCACTGTTGTTGTGCAGAACCGATGTACTCCCATGAAGGGCAGGGGAGAGATGATGTTTTTTGATAGTTCATCAGAATTTCTGACGGAGGTAGGACCCAGATAACAGGGAAGTTAAACTTCTTTGAACAGAAATTTCTATTTCTGACCAGTTCTTTATGAAATACGATTTTATTACCTATGTTGTCTGTGTGAATTAAAGTCTCTACTGATGCAGCAAATGGTTTATGCCAAAACACCACCAAAATCAATAAGTTCACTAGTTTGACCATGACATTTGGAGTGAGAGCCAAGGTGGTGCAGGCTCACAGACATCTCCTACACACATAAACATCACTCCTGTGGCTTTTGGAGAGTTTCTAGCGGTCATTCCCAGGATTTGCCCTCGAAGACCAGACAGACACTTGCAAAGGCACCGTTATGTCCATACCTTTTTCCTGGTGAGATTCTGCCATCTGAGTACTGCAGACTCTTTCTTTTACTAATCCTACCTCCTGGAGGCACTTAGCAACTAATCTGGATTACCTATTTCTACTGTTCCATGGCAAAAGAAACCTCATTGTTTCAAGTCCTGTGGGCTCACTCCGAGGCAGTGGCCCATGGGAACATCCCCTTGTCTTCCTAATTTGATTTAGGTTGTTCCTTTGCCAAGACCCCTCAAGTCTCACGTGAATTTAAGTGGGCCATTGCACAGGCTCCAAACACATCTCTAGCCAGGGACATTATCCTGCTTTAGCAAATACTCAGACCTGGGCTTGCAGCAGCAGGATTATCACTATTTAGCAGTGGCTTTTTAACAGGTGCCTAAGGAAATACAGACAGCACAATGCTGACCCACAGCATGGAGCTGGAAACACCTTCCTGGTCTGATCTAGACAGGAGTTTTCTACTTCAGAGCATCCCTTGTCAGGTTTTAACCAGCCCATGTCACTGCAGGTCGGAGCATTCAAACAGACAAAGTCCAGTTGACTTCCCCAAACGCTGCAGCAAACCTGTGGCTCCAGTCACCCCAGAAACCATGAGGTGGAGTTAAGAGTCCCAGGGTTTTGTAAGCCAAACAGGTCCAAGCTTCTGCATATAAAAACCCCAGGGTCTGCCAGTCTTGGAGCTATTTTCCCAGCCTCCTCCAGATCCGTGCCTGTGACTGCCATTTGTGAGGTGGGATGTGCAGCCCTGCCCACAGCGCTCCATGCGAGGTCATGGTGACACCCCCCGCCTGTCTAACGCCTTTGTGAAAATTCTGACATCCTTCTCTGCAGTCTCTTTCATGAAGTCTCTCATTTTTATTCACCTTTTTGGTCACAGCTGGGCTCTCAAGCAGAGGTCCTCCTTGGGTTGTCACAAAATAACCTGATTCCTGGGAGGTGACAGCCAATTTAGGAGCCCTCAGAGCACAGAGTGGCTTTACAGAGGCTCAGGATGGGCTCTGCCTCACCTTATTTGTAACACGGGTTCTGATCTGTCCCATACAGTGCTGAGCTCAGCTGTGTGATCCAGGACTGCAGGGCCTCTCTCTCCAATCAGACTGGCCACCCCACTGAACCCAGGCCTCACAAGTTTTGAGCAAATTATTAGGACATGGTCTCTCTCCAGACATCTCTCCATGCTCCCTCACGTGTATCGTCTTGGTGCACACGAGACTTTTCACAGATGTCACTGAGTTTCATGTAGGAGGATTATTCCCAGGAAATCTCATTTCTCACTTCCACTCACACATCCTGATGGCCCCTTCTAAGGACAGCAAAAGGCCCAGCCCAAGAGCCCCCCCCCTCAAAGAGCTTGGAGGAGTGTGGCAGATCTTTTAGCCCAATTGTGTTAGGGCGGTGTAAAAATTCATTCCACAAACTGCTCTTGGGAAGGAGCAGCCTGGCTTAGTGTCCAGGAGCAACCTGCTCCAGAAGGAAAGATGCTGGTGGCTCTGCCCAAAGTCTTCAGCTTGTTCACTCAGCCAGGAAAAACAAAGGCACCAGCTTGTCTCCAGCAGCGTCATGCTGGTCATGGATGCTGCAGTGTTGGATGGCAGTTCCTGGGAAAACCAGCTCAGGTGGGCTTGTGGCGTTTGCAAGAGTTCAAAGCTGGTTGTCACAAAACCTTTCTCACTTGTCTGTTGATCCCCTTCTCCTTTCCCAAGCACTCTGCAGCTGCCACTGCTTCATACATGGCTCCAGAGATGGTGAGCCTCTTGCCGGTCCTGGTGGGCCAGCACCACTGGTGAGGGGAACCTGGATTGTTCCAAACCTTCCAGACACTGCACTGGGATCCATCCAGCTATTCTGGGCTCTGCCCTGGCTGTTTCTGCTTTAGTATCTCTTGCAGCGGGCCAGGAAGGGAACCTGGGTGGCTGTGGGACAATTGTCTCTGCTCTACATGAGTGAACGAAATCTCTGGTGGTGGGGCAGGACCTCACTGCAGACCTGGGTATTCCCGGGATTCTTTGTCGGAGCAGCTTGGGAATTGGTGATGAAATGCTAATCCCATTAGCACTCCCTCCAAGGGGTTTCCAAGTGGTGGCTGAAGGCTTCAAGCTGCCCTCCTTCCCTCTGAGCAGGGCAGCCAGCTGCTCTGGGCAGGAGCTTCTCCTTCCCGGCCACCCTAGAGAAGAGATTTTCTACATGTCCTGTCCTCGCCCTGTGTCCCCAGAGCCACTTCTGAGGGCTGACACTTGCCATGGCAGCCAGCCCACTGTCCCACAGCACAGGGAAGAGCCACATTTCTCCTTTCCCTGCAGCACATCCCACCCTGGCCTCCCGGTAGCCCTGGCCTTTCCTAGCCTGCAAAAATCCGCCCAGGACAGTGTCCACCAACATGATAGTCTTGCTCTTGTGAAGCAAAACCCCAGCCTGCCTGCGCGGTGGGGAAGGACCAGCTGGGACCGCTGCCTCCCCTCCTCATTACAGCACCCAGGATTGCAGCCCCAGGCGGATTCTCTCCTTGCTGGATAACTTACACGTAGCTTCCCTGCTCCATATACTCAGCTGTTCCTCTGATATGGTGCCAGTCTCAACACATGGAATCCAGGCCTTCAAAATCTTCCATAAGCTCAAGCAACTTTACATTAGCACATTGTCGACGATCTCGAAGCCTACAGGCTCAGACCGGCAAACCTTCCATCAAATATCTAGCGAGGTAATGGTAGCTCTGCATGAAGCAGAATGAAATGATGGAGTCGTCCATCTTTCCAGCTACCACATTTCTCCTGGCTGGAAAAAAAAATAAATCATTTGTTATTTAATGGCAGCATTAAATTCAGTGCCACCTGTTGTATTCCTGTGTCTCCAGGACCCGGAAGGAATGTTTTTCTCACAGCTTTCCACATTTATTTGCGAGGATACGGCTCCTAATTGCAGCTCTGCTATCTTAACATTTCCAGGAATTTTCATCAGACCATTCAACACCAATCTTTGGTTTCTGGGAGTTCCCCCTCTCTTACGCAACTTTTGCCATTCTTCTCCCAGGGCAAGTGAAAAAAACAGAGTGGAAAGGGGAGATAAGGGCATTAAGTATCTCAAACCAATTTGTCAATGAATGAATTTCTGTAATATTTTGCATTTTGTGACTATTCACCCCCAGTTACTAATTCCCTCTTTCTCTTCATTATGAAGCCACATTTGTTCCCTTCAAGAGCACTTTCCACCCCAATCCTTTCTCAAACGTCAGTCCTGCAGTCCACAAGCAAATCTGGAAAACCATCTCTGCTCTCCAGGACACAAAGTTACTGGAGGAAAGCTGGAGGAAGACCTGAACACGGGTCCAGTGAGGAAAGAGATGCTTCCTCCCCTCCTGTTCCTTCCTCAAGCTCCTGACGAGCAGCTGAGTGATGAAGGCTCTCAGCCTGATCCCAGGTAGCTGTCAGCAGGGTGCCAAGGATTTTGTTCAGCCTCTCCTGGGTAAACCAACACTCCTTGGGACAGTCCTGACCACTGGGTCTTGTGACCTTAGGGAAGGTTCTCCCTGCCCAGCAGGATGGGGAGGCAGCACTTGTGGGGTTGCTTGAGGTGCTCAGCACCACGGCAGTTGGGTCCAGCTCAGAGATGTGTCCCTGTCCCATGGATGGAGTCACCTGTCACCAGACCATCAAAAATGCCTCTAAGGTCAGCTGTGACTGGTTCCCATCATTTAGCAATAGACGGCTCCCAGCACCCCACTGTCTCTGCTCCCAGCAGACTTGCTCCCTGCTCCTTGTCCCACTGTTGGTGGATGTTTGCAGATGGTTTATCCCACCTCTGCCCTTCCCAGCCCACCTGAAGTCCCTCTTCTCCCGCCACTGCCCAGGCATCAGCACTGCCTGTGCCACCCCCAGCATGCTCTGTGGGCCAGCCTTGAGCCTCCTGCTGCCTTTAGCCATCTCCCCCCACAAAACACTTGCCCCAAAGCCCCATGGGCCAGGCTGAGCCTCTGGAGATATCTGCCAGCACAGCCTGCCCGGACTCGCAGCTCTCCCTGGAGGCAGGTTTCCCAGTGGGAGGAGGGAGATGCTCATCCTCTACTCCCTCATGTCAGCACTCACTGCCCTAATCCCTGAGTCATGCTGCATCTGCATCCCATGAGCATCCCCAGGACATCCCTGGAGGTCCCCACCGCACCCCAGAGGTTCCCACCACACCACTTACAGCCCCTGAGACCTTGCATCCCACCCACTGGAGCTTCACAGGGGAGGTCACTGTGTTTGATGGCTCTGCCGGGGGACAGTTGGTTTGTTCCTGTTCCAAACCCCTTCCCTGAAGCTGCCAGCCCAGCTGGGAATCCTAACCCCATCCCTCATGCCTGGTGCTGGGGAGCGGGAAGAGGAGGGAACAGGGATACCATGGTGGGGAACCCCCTCATGCCCAGCACCCGGGGGGCTGAGATTTCGGTTTCCGTGCCCTTGGGAAGTCCATGCCGAGAGGATGGCGGAGATGTTTGGACTAGCCTGCCTCTCCCCGCCTCTGCAGGAGGGTGTGGGTGAGACTCTGCTTGCCAAGAGAGCCCCATGGCTTGTCCTTCTTGGCTGTTTAGGGCTCGGACCAGATCGGGTTTCTAAGCTCTTCCCAAGCAGGTCACTTTGGTGGGTCTTTTTTTTTTTTAAAAAAAAAAAAAAAAAAAAAAAAAAAGCCCTGATTTTCACCTCTTTCCTCACCCTCCCATCCTCCACCCTGCGATTTGTGGCCTGGCCTGAAGATGGTGAACGAGCAGCGGTGCTCCAGAGCACAGCCAGGGCTGAGCCACCTCTGTGTCCCCCCCAAAAATGCCCATGGGCTCAGGCAGGCAGCGAGGAGGAGGCTCTGCAGCCTCCTGCTGCACTCCATCAAGCGACCTCCCTCTGGAGTCCTGCATGGTCTAACCTGGTCTCCGAAGAGAACACGGCCCAGAAAAGGAGAGGGGCAATGCTGTGAGCCTCTCAAGCCCCCAAAAGACGTTTTCTGCTCGCTGCTGAGTGGCAGGCTGGCAGCACCAGCCACTGTGTGCCTCCGTCCCCCACTGCAAAAAGGGCTGGGAGCCCTTTCCCAGGGTGCTGTGGGGATGAATACAGCAGCTAGCATGAGGTTCCCAGAGCAGGTAACGTCCCCCTAATTAAGATAAATACTAATTAAGTCTGGGACTTTCAAAGAAGCCCTGGGAGCAAACTCCAACTCCTGTTGAATTTCAATGGGAATGAGACACCTGACTCCAGAAAAACCCAGCCTCTGATACTAAGCTTAAATGGGCCCTTCTCTAACATTGATATATTGCTGCTCTGTAACTTATGAGTGCCTTCCCGTATATCCGAGCACAACATCAATGTCCTGGAAATGCTAATAAGGAGCTTTAGGAGGGCAGCAGAGAACAGGCTCCAAGTCAGATGTCCGTGATCATCCTGTGCTATTAAACATTATGGACAAGCTTTGAGCAGAGCTTACCCGTATTGCACACGAAGCTCTGGCTCAGCCCTGGGTGCTTTGTGCATGCCTCCCTCCTCCTCCTCCTCCTCTTCCTCCTCTTCCTCCTCCTTCCCAGCTGTGGAGAGCTTATGCTCCCTAGTCCCAGTGCTGTGCTCTCTGGGAGACCCTTACTGGTGTGAGCAAGGTGAAAGGACTCTGCACACCTGGGAGTGGTTCACATGGAGCTGTGCCTGCTGGGAACAGCTTCTGAAAACCACTGAAGGCCAGCAGCAGGGAGCAGACCCCCCAGCTGCCACAGAGGGGTGGGGGTCTACAGCAGATGGGGCTGCCCATCCTGCGCTCACACATCCTTCATCTACCTTCCCTTATCCAGCAGAAAGTGTGGGCCACCCCGCAAGGACCACACCATCGGGGCTGTGCTGCGTGGCCACCACAGCAGGACCTGTTCAATGTGGTGGGGGGCACATAACGCTGGTGTGGCGATGGAAAAAAAAATGGGAAACACTTGGGATTTTCAGTGCGGGTGATGCAGGATCACGGGCCGGCAGCGCTGAGCTTGGGCGGCAGAACCATTTGGGAACGCCAGACCGTGAGACCCCTCCGCGAGCCACCACGTGTCCAGCTGGCTCAGACCCAGCATTGTGATGGACTGGGCTTGGCCGGCCCGTTGCCAGCCCAGAGGTCTGACAAACACAACCTCTCTGTCCTCCGGTCCCGCTCGCCAGCGCCTGTTTCGAATTAGCAATTCCCCTGCCCCCACCACCCGCCATTTGGGCAAATCCCTCAGCTGTCTGCCAGCAGCGCCGGGCAAGGGGACACCCACCCCGGGAGCCCCGTTTGCTTTCCAAGGACTTTCCCAAGTCCCTGGTACACTTTAGCAATTAGAGGGTTAAGTTTCCTCCCGGCCTCGCTGCATTAACTGGAAAGGAATGAAGTGTCAGGCATGTTCTCACCACAGCAGGCTGTTGGAAAGCAACTCCCTTCTCCACGCACACACACCTCCCACTGCTGCGACCAAATTATTTTCTATCCTCCAGAGACCCAGTATGCCAGACAAAATCTGCAGCATGACTCTGATTCATTGCAAAAGGATGCAGATGTAATATTCCCTTTTTTGCTGGGGCTTCTCGCACGCTAATTCACACGGCATCTCGGCGTTTTGAGTTTTACAGCTCTCCTGCTCTCTTTATTATTTTTTTTTTTTTTGGAGGGCTCTGACGCCCCTCGCTGACCCTTGGCCCCACGTCCTTTCTCCCAGCACCACAAAAATAAAGACACTAAGCCTCCCATCTCCAGCGTGCAAATAGGCAGCTCTCCCCAATGTGCTAATTAGACGAGTGTTTGGAAGTAAATAGGTAAGATTGGTGGTAATTTCCTGGCTGAAGGGGTAATTATTTGTTTCAAACAGGCTGCAAAATAACCCCGGTAAGGTGAGATAGGAAACTAAATTCAAAAGAGGTTTCCTATTCCCACTAAGCAGGATTGAAAACTGGTTTGAAATTCCTTTTTTTATTTATAGTACATGGTATCCATGGAAACCTACAGAGGAGGTCATGGTAGCTAGGCCTCCGTTTCACCCTGCTCAGGGGATTACCGTTGCACAGTGGTACGCAGCCGTGTAAGAAAGTAGATTCACAATTCCCCGCAAACAGCACCCCCCACCCCGCCCTCGCCATACCCCAGCCCCAGCCTTCCTGGAGGGCTGCAGGAGAGCTTTTGGGAGGCTCATAAATCTGCTCCGGGATGGGAAAGTGATGGGAACTGTGCCTCCAGCGTCCCCCAGAAGCAGGAGGCTGCCGAGAGCGCGCCGGCTCCCCGCGGTCCCCGGACGCGAATGCGCTGCGGGACGGAGCCGCTCGCGGCGTGGCAGCGGGATCAGCGGGATGCTCTTCCCCTTGCCTGGGCTCTCATCCCTGCTCCAAACCCCGCACGAAGGGGAGGAGCACCACGGCCAACTTTCCACTCGGCTCAGCCAAGTGAGGAAAGCCCAAGAGCGGTCCAGATCCCAAATTCCAGCAGGCAGGGCATCTCCTGCGTTCACCTTTCCCTGCTGTTCTCAGGACAAGCGTTGCTTCAGAGGAAGCGGGAAAAGCCTGGGGAAAGGGATGCCGCAGGAATGGCTGTGGGTTTTGGCCATGTCCCGGGGGCGTGGTGTTGGGCACTGCTCCCCTCAGCCATTCCAGCAGGGGGGAAAAAAGGCTATTTCCCGCCTTTGGGAACTACTTGGGCTCTCCCAGGTACAAACCTTCTGCCGCTGCAGACAGGAGCGACTTCCTATTCCAGCCTGACTGTGTGTGATTTAGCGGGAGAGCGTGATCATTACTTTTTATGCTGGATGTAAACCCCAGTTACAGCCCGTGGAGCGGCTGATCCTCTACAAACACTCCTCGCAGCCGCGAGCGAGCGGTGCAGGAGGAGGTGCGCGCTGCCAGCTCGCTCCCCCGTGCTGGCAGGGCCACGGCGGCTGGATGCTCCCCGGCAAGGCAGAGGTGGAACATGGAGCTGCTCCACGACCATTTTCCACCCAGCCCAGCCTGCTGCCCACACCCGCAGCCGCCCCCTCCAGCTCTCCGCTCTCTGCCCCAGCCGCTCGCAGAGCGACATTACGCCTGTGACCTTCACTAATTCACTTTCCCTCTCCACTCTGCCTTCCCTCTGCTCGCAGAAAGACTCGCTTTTTCACACAGCATAAAAATAGCCTGTGCAAGGCGTTGCCAGAGGAAGCTGCGGGGCCAGCAGTGTGCAGGCAGGAGGAGGGACCGGCTGGTCCCTGGCCCCGCTCACCCCACCCCTCGCCCCGGCAGGGAGCTCCCAGACTAGCCTCCCACCACCCACATGCCCTTGGCCTCCTTAACATCTCAGCCTCTTCCTCCGCCACTCCCTTGCTGGTCTCGATGTGGCGAAATCCAAACGGTGGAGGTCAGCAGCAGGGAAATGCTGCTTCATCAACCTTCTCCCTTAAACTGAATTTCGGTTTTGGGAAATTGAAGGCTGAAAGCATCAAATTTAGGTGAATTGTGAGGCGGATTTTTGAGGCTTTCTAAACAAAAAATTATCCAAAAAAATAATTTCCATGTCTTTCATGGAAATGATTCTGGTTTGAGTATCTGTCAGTGGGAAATAACACTGGAACCATTACCATCATGCAAAAATGAACTGGTGATGTCAAACCGACTTTATGTTACTATAAAACCTTTCCAGCTCCTCTTCTCTTCACAACCCCTTCCTTACCTTGATTCTTCCTCTGCCATCCCTCCAGCTGGCCTGTGCATAGCACCGTATGAAAACGGCCACCCCCAGTCACTTGCTCAGGCTTCAAGCCAGTACCATGGTGTTTTCCCATTTCCCATCATGATCCCTAATGTGCCTCCCAGCCACCCCACTGTTCTTCAGGTCTTTTCCTACGCCTGCTCTTGGCCTTGGGAGCATTTCAGCTGCTGGGCAGGGCTTCAGCTGGCAAGGGAGGAAACTAGAACCTGTGAAGTAAACCTCTGGGCACACGTCTTGGCTGATTTGAGGAGGTGATTACAACCTAGAAATGTCCTTTTCTCTCTAGCAGTGGCTATAAATGCCGGAGACATCAAAAGGGAGGAAAAGTGAGGCCAGCCCTGCTCTGTCAAGTGACCAGCCAGTGCTTGGTGTTGGACTCATCTCCTTTCCTTTCCCTGCCCCAGGGAGCTGCACATCTCCCCAGCTCAACACAAAATCAGCATCCACCCCATATGTCTTTTCTCACATTAAGTTCATCCCCACGGCTGGTGGTTTTCTAGTGCTCACCACAATTTTGTGCCTACCTTGACGCCTGCTATGCTACTGTGAGTACAGTCAATCAATCTTGCCTTGGCCAATAAGCAGGAGAGAAGTAATGTTTTCCCTACTCCCCCAGCTCTCTTCTCCTCCCGATCTCCATCAGGCACTCGGCAAGTTCACAAGGGCAGCCTGCTCTCGGTTTCCTTGGTCACGCACAGCAGCTTGCCCTCCTGGAGTAATAAAAACAAATGACACGTTGCTGGTTGTTGTCAGAGACGTGTCCAGGCCCCTCCCTGGAGAGCAGATTTGGGGGGAAGGAAGCGTTTGAGTTTTTAGGTTCCTTCTTGGCCAGGTGGAGGAGAAGTTGTCAGAAGATGTGAGTTGTCAGCAGATGTAATGCCAGAGTCAACTGAAAAGGGTGAGCAAAGACTGAGGGATGAGCAAGGTTGAGAGACAGGGGTATGTTTCCTCATAGATACTGGAGATGGTGAAATGATGATGGATCTCATTATTTGGGAGCAAGGGAGACTCCAGAGGTGCCTGTGCCAGGGCCTGATGCCTGCCAGAGGGGGTCAAGCCCCCATTCTGTAGTGCTGCCCTGCATCCCCCACTCCTGTCACTGAATTTAGTCACCCTAATCTGCAGACACTGGTTCTAATAAGATGAAGAACAGATCAACCCTCCCTTGTTTCTGGAGCCAAGGCCTGCCCTGCATCTATTTGCAGAGTACCTGAGTTTTCTCCCAGTAGGCACATGGAGAAGCACATGGACACATACACTTAACTGGATGCGAGGTGGCCCCAGGACACCAGCAGGGCTGGAGCTTGGGAGTTCAGGAGCTGCTTGTGCCAGAAGCCAGGTCTTCCTTTATCCCACATGTTGCCCAGGGTGATCAAGACACTGCTAAGCTGCACTCTGACCAGAAGCCCTGCACCACCCATCCTGCAAGCTCTGCATCCCACCCCACGTCAGAGCAAGCAGTCCGAGGCCATGGATCCTGAGCAGTGAGCAGCTCTGCGCCTGAAGGACTTCACCATCTGGTTGCTGATTCAGACACCAGTCCCCACTCTGGGATGTTCCAAAGACTGCGGGAGGGGAGGGCTCACAACACCTTTATCTTTAGCTTTGCCTCTCCCTTTATTCCTATTTTTATTAGCTGGGAGACAGCCCATGCTTTTTATAGCTCTGAATTCAAGGGTGATCAGATGAAAGTGGAGAGGGGCTCCTGCATGGGTAGGTGAGCAGCCATAAGGTCAAGGCACCTGAAGGAGAAGTTTCCAGCTTTCACAGCCCTGAAGATTGTCCTATAAAATTACTCATAAAATTAAAGTGGGTTTTGGGTTTCAAAGTCCTGAGAAACTTGAAATAGTCATCAGTCAATTCTGGTATATGGGAAGCCTCAAACCTCTGGTTATTGAGGCAGAGGTTAATGTTGTGCTGTAACAACTCCTGGGGACAGGTTGGAGATGGCAGTGCCCAGATCAGCTCAGGGGTTATGGCTTAGGCAGTGGGTGATAAGTTGTTTTCACTTTCACACTATGGATCTGAATTTCTTCAGTCAAACTCTTCCAAATAAAATACAGAGTCACTTCCTCAGACCCTTCCACAGGATTTATGAGGACTGGGTCCTCTCCAGTTTTCTTTCTGTATCAAAGTGATGATTTAATTAATTGATGATCTAATTCAGGCTGGAACTGAAGCTAACCTACCGATTTGTGAATGTGACCTTGGTACAGATTAACCATGGTGACAGTTAGTGTTAGTTTAACAGTGTTCAGAACAGCTTTGCTGTGTGATACCTTCCCTGGACTTTGCTTTTTGAAAACCAATCTGTATCAGGGTAACTGGTGAGTGTGAGGGACAGGGATTCAGGTGGCTCCAAGCACCTCAGAGAGGGGGGAGCCCCTGGCTGCAGAGGTCACTGTCATACCTATGGCAGCAAATGCCAGCTTCGAAGCAGGCAGGGGAGCTGATCTCACTGAAAAACAGCCCAGGCAAAACACGGGAAGGTTTCGCTCAGCGGCAAGTGACAAGGTCACACAGATGTATTGGGCAGCACAGGATGGAGGGAGAGGCTGCGTGGGGGAAGCCCCAGGGAGGCACAGCCAGCGCTGTCCTGTGCTGTCCCTGCCAGGCAGGAGGCAGCAGCTCCAGGGACATGACCTCCAACGCCTCATGCCTGTCCCTGGAGGCAGCAAGTTCATGCAGCATGGGTCAGACAGCTACCGAGGCGTCTGCCTGTGTGTTAGGAGCCTCACACACACATAGACCCTGCACACACACACACAGGGGGTGTATCTGAGGGTGCGCATGTACCTGTGCCCAACTTACACATGGACACACAGCCTTTGTCCCTCACACTTACACACATCCATGCACACACCTTTATACGTGTGAACACACACATGTCACCTGCAATATGGGTTGCCCACCCTGTGCTCCCCACAGCCCCACCCTTCTCACCTTCACCCCAGGCCAGAGCTAATGCTGTCTGAAGACCCTGGGCAGTCACTGGGCTGCTCCTGTCTGAACCCAGAGCCACACCAGGGATTTCCCAGAGCCTCACACCAAGCAGAGGACCACACCAACCCCCTCGTGCCAGCCCCACTGCACCAGACAGGACCATCTCCTGCCACCACCCAGCAGCTCTTTCCATCTCAGGGGGACAACGCTTTGGGATGTTCCTGGCTGCCCAAAAACAAGAGGCATCCGGTATCATAGCAGGACCTGAGGTTGCAGGATCCTGCAGGGTGGTGGGATGGAGTAGCAGACCTGGTCCTGCTGGGTGGTGGGATGGAGAAGCACATCTGGTCCTGCTGAGTGGTGAGATGGAGGAGCACATCTGATCCTACTGAGTAATGGGATAGAGAAGGAAGCTCAGAGCTGGCATAGGTTCCCAGCACTGCCATGGCTCCCTGTGCAGCTTGGGCACTGCCTGAGCCCTCCTGGCACCTCCTGCTCTGGTGGGTGGCACACACCAGATCAGCTCTCAGGGCCTGGGGAGGTGAGCCATGGGCAACACAGCTCTGGGATGCACAGAGTGTAAATATTCCTCTGGGAACCAGGATGGGATAAAGGACCTACTGGCCAGAGCCAGTCCACAGTGATAGATGTAGAGGGGATGGCTGGCCTGGAGCACAGGCTGTGTGTGGGCTCCAAAACATCCCCAACTGTGAGAAGCTCTGCCTGAAGGATGGAAAACAGGCCAGGGGTGGAAACCAAGGGCAGGGGATGCTTGTGCTGTACCAACCATGTCCTACTGAATCTGTGCAACACCCTTTCTGCACAGCATCTGGCTTCTGAGATGCCTTCACTCATGCAGCTGTGGGCCCCAGAGGGGCAGGCAAGGAGCTGGAAGTACCTCCAGGCTGCTGGAAGCTGTGCCCTATGGCACGGGATGCCCGGACCCCAAAGAATGCGACGTGGGCTGGCTGTGGCTCAGGGTGCTGCAGCGGGGCAGGGGCTGGTGTGCACAGCCAGGGGGAAGGACAGCACCGCCGCGTTTCGTACAAGCCAAGGTGCAAAGCCTCCCTGCCTGCTGCGGGAGCTCGGTCCCGCGTGGCCGTGGAGCTGCCCGCGGGCTGCCTGCCCCGCTGGAGGGGTGAGCATCCTCCCCGGAGCTCCCGCGGCACCGCGCTGAGAAGGTGAAACCAGCTCAAGCTGCCGATCGCCGCTGGGGCGGGGGGGATGGCTGCAGGCTAATAATATTCCGTGTCTCATTATGCCGCGTATTAAGCTGAAATTTGCAGATGCTCTAATCACCGCGAGGCATTCTGCGCACACAGCCTCCCTCCAGCCCGGCAGCGCTGTGCAAACACCGGAGGAGAAGCCCTGCTAACCATCCTGCCACATGGTGTCCTGGAATCTTTACAGACCATTTCACCTTCACAAATAGCCTTGGAATGTCTGTGCATCGACAGCCCCTGCGGTAGCCAGATAGGCTCAGCCGCCTCCTCTGCAGCTCCCCGGGCCCCTCTTAAGCTTTTTCCCATCACGCCATGCAGATGCGAGGCTCCGAAATTTACACCAGGGCTGGGTAAAGGACCTCACGTCGAATGTGATCTGTGCCCCAGGCTCGCAGGAAACGTGAACTGTATTTTATAGAGGTTGAGGGACGCTCCTGCCTGAATTGCTTTATTTTTTTTTTCGCCCTCTTCGTGTCTTCTCTCTCCTTCTTTTTTTTTTTTAAATGATTTTCCTTTCTTTTCCCAGATCTCTGCCCTTTGCCCTCCTGCGTTCAAAGGGGGCACACATTCAAGTGCCGTGGGAATACTGACTCCTTGAGTATTCTGAGCAATCTCACGAGAAAAGCTGCTTTTTCCCCAGAGGAAGGGAAATGGGGATGGAGCGGGGTGTGGGAAGGAGGGGTGGGTGTGAAACCTTCGGGTTCCCTGTGCGTGGGAAGGCAGGAGAGGGGAGCAGTGCTGGAAGGGTTAACCGGAGATTGTCCTTGCTGTTTTTTCCAGGCCTGGCTGCACCAGTTTCTTCCATTTCTCTTGGCAGGGATTGAAACTGTGGGGCTGAGCTAAGCACATGAGCCTGGAGAGTCCCTGTGCTCCGACGGTGAGCAGGACCCTGAGCGAGACGCTGCAGCTCATTAGCAAAGCAGCAGCTCGTCCAGGGCATGCAGGTGTCAGGCAGGCAGCAACAACAGCAAAAACAGGGACGGAGAGGCAGGAAAGCACGGACATGGAGAGTGTTTGCTGCTCTGGGTGTGCATATGCACACACGTGCACACGCACGCACACACACACGCACGCACACACACACACACACATACTTACTACAAGTAGTAGTACAGAGGGAAACCTCACCGTCTCTCTGCATAGTGTGAGGTGTAAGGGTTTGGGCATTGGGCTCGTCCCTGTGCTTGGTGCTGATTTGGGCCACTCCCTTTGGTCTCAGTTCATATGGCTTTTCCTTGCTGGGGGTTGTGGTCTCCCTCCCCCATCATCCCACCCCGGAGGAGTGAAGCAGGATTTCAGAGCCATGTGCTGCCCATCTCTGGAATGGCAAAGCGGGGTGACCCAGGGAGCCCCCTGACTCAGGAAAAGGGCTGGGAATCCTTTCCTGAACAAGCACAAAGGCTCCTGTTCTGATGGCTCGCCTGACTCCGCGCTCACAGTTGCCCAGGCGACTGCCTATGGAAAAGCGCGCATGGCCGGAGAGGCTCCGGCTGCTGGTCCCAGCGGGTCCTCACCCCCTGCTCGCTCCTGGAGGGGCTGGCATTGCCCTCAGCAAACTCTCTGCATGCAGCCCCCAAGGGTGATCCCAGCTCCTGCCACGGCTTACACAGGCCCAGGTCCTGCCCTGTGCAGGTGCCCAGAATCCAGACCCAGATCCGCCACTTCCAAAGAAAATTGGGGCAAATCCTGACCCCATCGCTCATGGATTTATCAGTGTTAGTGTGTGCTGCTGCCTTCACTGCCTCTTGTGTGGGTGCTCTGCCAGGTGCTATAAGGTGCTTTTTATTGCTTTGGTGTTGGTTTATCCTTCACCTAGGACATGTTTTTCCAGGTGGATCCCAAGCTACCCAGTCTGTGGTTCTCAGCTGCTGGTGCCACGGGCTCCTGTAGCGATGGCAGGGGAGCACAAAAAGTCATGGGCAGAGAGAGAGCCCAGGGGAGCTGCAGAAGTGGAAGGATTCAGGGTCCTCTGAAAACGCAAGCAGGCATCCTCTGAAGAGGTGCTGGCTATCCCAGCATTCCAGCCCTGGCCTGTCACACGTCACCTGTCTGTGCCCAGACATACCAGTGAGCAGAAAGACCCTGAAGAGCAGCTGGCTCGTATCTGCCCAAAGAGACAACCCTGTGTCCGGCCTGCTCCGTGGAAGTGAGCACCTCTGGTGTGGGGACACCAACACCTCTAAAGCAGTTGATGTCCCCACAGGACTCGGTCAGGGAGGATCTGGCCAAACACACCCCTGCAACCTGCTCTTGCTGAGGCAGGGCAGCTCTGTGCTGCTTCAACCTGTGGCTGGTGTTGACACTGTGATGTGAGAAAGTTCAGGAGCCGCCGAGCTCTTGGCCTGGGCCCCACCTGGTGCCTCTGTGACCAGAGAATGGAATCACTGCCTTTTGCACGGCAAGCTCACCACCCTTTAGGTCAGGGTCTGCAGTGCCCTTGCAGGTGGGCACAGCCACTGGAGTGGACTTGCGCTAAGCTGAGGGTGGCGGCTTAGAATCATGGAATATCTTGAACTGGAAAGGACCCCCAAGGATTATGGAGTCCAACTTCTGGTCCTGCACAGGACACTCAAACAATCCCATCATGTCCCTGAGACCACTGTCTAAATGCTCCTGGAGCTCTGGCAGACTTGGGGCTGTGCCCACTGCCCTGAGGAGCCTGTTCAGTGCCTGACCACCCTCTGAGGGGAAAACCTTTTCCTGATATCCAACCTAAACCTTCTGTGACACAGCTCCAGCTGTTCCCTCAGATCCTGTCAGTGGTCACAGAGAGCAGAGATTGGAGCTGCCCCTCTGCTGCCCCTCGTGAGAAAGCTGCAGACCTCAGTGAGGTGTCCCCTCAGTATCTTCTTCTCCAGGCTTCTCAAACTTCACCGGTCCCCTCTATGCCAGCCAACCTAGTCCTGACATGACATATCTCTCTAGGCATATTGCTGCTCCCCAGCCACGTCCCCTCCAGCCTATACATGCCCAGATTTCTCCATGGCAGGATGTGATCAGGGGAATGCCACAGCAACAGCCCCAGCATCCATGCATTTAGCAATTTGGGAGCAGATCCAGAGACCAGCATGTTCCAGCTTGGACACCCTTGATCCAACATCCACTCTGCACAAATGCATCTCTCAGGAGGAAGAAAACAAAACGAGAGATGATTTAAAAGCAGAATAAACCCTCTCCTTCTGTGGGACTTTGTCCTTGGCCAGAGGAGGAATCACCTTCTGCAGGAGTTTGACTGGGGTAAGTAATAGACCCCCTTAAGCTGAAATGACGCCTCCTGTGAATGCTGCATTCAACGTGGGGACAGGCCATATGCAGAAATAAACAGGGACCTGGGACACACTGGCAGCTCTTTAAAAGACTGTTAATAATGTGCTGTTCACGTTCCTGGGAGACTGCTGCCATGATCTGCCAGCAACAGACGCTGGCAGTCCTGACGGGAGTAACTCCTGCCGTGACAGAGCCTTTGCCTGTCATCAGGCACCAGCCCAACCTGCCCTTCCCTGGCCATGACCATCAGCACTGCAGAGGGAAACATGCTCCTGGGGCAGGGACCCCGCTGATCCAGGTGACACAGGGCACAGGACAACCTCAGGCTTTGCGTCCAAGCCCTGGTGGGCTAAGGAAGCTTCTGTGCAGGGCCGGTCATTCCCAGCATGGACCCAGACCTCAAAAACAGGAGGGGGTTTTGTAAGGATGATGAGATGTTGCTCCAGACCTGGCAGGGAAGGTGGGGTAGGAATGGACCTGCAGCTCATGGGGCCAAGAGCACAGTCTCTTGCAGAGCAGGACAGCAGTGGGACAGCTGGGTGGATATGCATCCATCACTCCAGACATGTCTCACACTGCAGCTTGTGAGCCAGTGTCTCCGTGCTTGTCCTAGAGCCTGAGCAAACAAGGTTCAGGTCAGAGTGGTACAAGGGAGAGGGAAATGTAAAAGCATTCAAACTGCCACGTTTCTGTACAATCCACCTCCCCACGCCCAAGTTGGCCTCCATTTGTCCCATCAGCTCCCAGCACTGGGCACAGGGATGAGTGAAAGAGCACGGAGCTTTCCCCCTTTCCTGTAGGCAGGGATCAAAATGCATCAGGCTGGAATTCTCCCAAGAGCAGCTCCCTCCTGGGCTTCGCCACTGCTTCCTGTTCTCAGGGGCAGGAAATACCAAGCAAACAGCTCCGTGCATGACTTCAAAACTTCCACTTCCAGGACCGGCTGCAGCATGAGGATGGAGGAGCCTGGACGATGGGAGCATCCTGCCCAGAGGCTTTGCTCCCTGGACCAGCCCTTCTCCAGCTTTCCTCTGCCCCCTGGGAAACCAGGTCCCCAGAAACCACCTCTACCAGCCCTTAAGGCCAGGCTAAAGAGGACTGAGCTCCTATGCCATCAATCCTGGTGGGGTTCATTTGCTTTTGCTCTCTGCCTCCACTCAGAGCCAGGCAAACAGATGAATTAATAACTGCACAGCAAATGAGACCGTGCTATGTGGAGTGAGGTCACTGTGCTTATCCCTCATGAGCATGGCTGGCCAGCACAGCACAGGAGCTTCTGCAGTCCCTGCATTGCTGCCATCATGTAAAATATCCGTGGGCTCTTCCCCTCCTGCAGTAGAGTAACAGCCTGGAGGGAGTGGGGGAATCTTCTTATCTCCATTCCGATTTTTGAGGGTTGGTTTAGCTTGTCCTGCTGTGCCACGAGCTTCACAACAGCACAGTGACTGTCAGTGTATGAAAAAGGGCTGTTCCCCCCACTTGGCTGGTTAGAAATAACAAGGCCAGACTCTGACAGGGCTTCCAACTGGTCTGTTGATCACCCAGCAGATCATTAACCCAGATAGCAAGGAGCAAAACTGGGATGGGGGCTGGTGGTTCAGGGCAGGGGCCACCCTGGGGTTCTTCATCTCTGAGCCTCAGGTGTTCCAGGGTGCAGGGGACACCTGAGAGATGCCTGACTGACATCCAGGTCTTACTGGATCAAATGTGCCCTGGATGTTCCCGCATCAAAGCTGGGCTTCGGGGGTGTCCCCAAGAGGTGCCTGTCTCCTCTGGGACACTGCTGGTCCCTGCCAACACCCCTTCCAGGATCCCCATGGGATGCAGGAGCTGGCAGCACACCCCACGTGTGTGCCAGAGCCCAGAGGTGCCTGGCACAACCTGAACCCGGCAGGGGAGGTCACTGCCTCATTTGCCTCCTGTGAGCTCCCCGCACTGCTCAGCATCTCCGCTCTTGGCCCGGGTACGGATGGAGCCAGCTGCTCCTGGCGCCGGCGCTCATCTCTGCCAGGCGCTGAGCCATCTGCCTGGCAGGGCCAGCCACACCTGCTGGGAAGGAGACAGAAGCTGGGCAACCTCCCCGCCTTTGCGGCTTTCCGGCTGGCGGCATCACACGGCGGCTCCAAGAGGGCTCGTGTGTTTGCACAAAGAGAAAGGAGATAAGGGGATGGTTCTTCCCACCGCCCCCGGAGCCTGGCCAAGCCCGGGCACCTCGCGAGAAGAGCAGGCACCCATGTGAAACCTGGATGGAGCCAGGGGACCTCTCTCTGGGACAGCCAAAGGGTGGGATGTGTGTCCCCAGACTCCTCTGCGGGGTGTCCCACAGTGGTCCCCATCCTCAGCACTGCACCATGTCTGCTGCCAGCACCCAGCACAGGAGCCGACCAGGACTAGAGAACTACTTCTTACCCAGGGTGGGCAAAGGGCTCTTTGTTCTCAGGAGGACAGGGGGGTCAGAGGAGACACAGTCAACCAGCTCAGGACAATGATGATGTGTCCCCTTCCAAGTGTCAGGGCTGGCAACTGCCCTGGGTGTTGTTCAGGGCTCACATGCACCCACTATGTGGCTGGTGCTGTGATGGAGAGGAGCAGAGGGAAGTTGATGGCTTTGCCCTCCCCAATGGATTCACCCCATCCCACTTCTCTGCATCAGGAACTGTGGGAGCCAGAGATGTGGCACACACTGGTGTTAGGGTGCAGGCTGCTCTTCCAGCTCCAGGTGCACTGACGCCAGGCAGCACCATGGCACTGAAGGGGCAAGATGCTGCCACCAGCCCACACACCCCAGCCCCGCTGCCAGGAGCAGCACCTGTTGGGGTGGGAAGTCCCTCCCAGTCCAGAGGAACTGGGGTCTCCTGGCCTCTGGGGTGGCAAAGTCAGGCAGCAGGACTGGCAGAAACAATGAAGAGCATGTCCAAATGCCCCATTGCTGAAAATCCCAGAAACAGCTCTTCTGCCCTGCCTTGTTTCTCCTCAGTGGGGCGAGGAGGTTCATGGGCATTGCAGAGCTGCAGCACGGGCTGTCTTCTCCCACCCCAGGGGAGCCACAGCGGCTCTGCCACTCCAGCATCTGAGCATCATGGCTAGCAGCCCCTGCTGCTGCTGCTTCTGTGCCCAAAACCAGCCTGGAGAGCTTTCTCCAGCCCTGACAGGGCCAGGTCACACCAGACCTTTGACCACCGACCAGCCAAGGCAGGGAAGTGAGCTCTGAGGGGTTGGGAACACAGAAGAATCACTTTCAGGCCATGGGAAGGTCTCCTTACCCAAATCTCCAGCCCCAGCAGCTCTCCTGGATACCCACAGCTCAGAGGAGTCTGCAGGGAGCTCAGCTCTTCCTGAGCATTGTGCAAGGACAAGTCTGCCAGCTCCCCCAGTCCTGGTCCCCTCAGCGGGACCAATCTTCTGGATGACAGAAAGCAAAGGGAGGCACAGAAGGACTGCCTGGATGGTTTGGTCTGGGTTTAGGGGCCTGCCTCACCTGTCTGCAGGTTTACCATCCTCAGGTGCAGCCTGCTAAGGTGGCTGCAGCTTTTCTCCACATAGAAGAGCTCAAGCTGGGCTGTGGAGAGCAGAGGTGGGCTGTGGAGAGCAGAGGGACCATGTTAGTCTAGCAGATGCAGACGTACCAGAGCAGCAGCTCGCCCAGTCCTGGAAACAGGGATCATCACCATTCCCTGCCAGCACCTCCATCCCAGACAGTGCCATGGATCTGCAGAGAGGCAGAGGTGCTCTGAGGACAAGGTGCCTCCTCCCCATTTCTCCTGGTGACTGTGGGGAAGGTGAATTGCCTCTTGACATCCACTGCTGATGTCTCTGCCAGGCAGAGCCAGTGCAGAGGGGGTCAGTGGACACAGCTCCCACACCATGGACACCACAAGTATGCTGGGGCTGGGCAGACAAGTCCCATGACATCCCATGTGCCCAAGGTCCCCTGGCCATGCCCTGGCCAGCTGACACCCCACAAAACTCAATGTTGATCATGTGTCTGCTCACATACATGAGGCTGCTGGCTGCAGCAGAGGACTC
This sequence comes from Acropternis orthonyx, assembly GCA_035583155.1. NCBI lineage: Eukaryota > Metazoa > Chordata > Aves > Passeriformes > Rhinocryptidae > Acropternis > Acropternis orthonyx. Next base: position 3,295,737 of record JAWWEU010000029.1, read on the forward strand.
GGAGGGACAGAGAGGTCAAAACGAGGATCCATTTGCCCTGGGGAGCACCCAGCATCCCAGCTTGGCTTTGATGTGGCACAGAAAGCTGGCAAGCAGCAGCACTGAGGAGCTTAACAGCAGCTCCTAAATCTTGTGTGAGTGCTCCAGGGGATGCTGACCCCGGCTGGGGTCCTGCTGAGACGCGACACTCTCACTCAACCCAGTCAGGAGGCTGCTCCCCACCATCCCACCCACTCCAGCCCAGCCTCCAGCCTGCAGCCCAGGGCTCAGGCTGGGTCTTGCCCATTTTCAGGGCTTCCTCCCTCTATGGGCATCATATGATGATCCCTGCCAGCTAGTGCCACCCCCACCTCCGCTAACACCCACCCCAGTGGGCTCCTGACAGCTCCTGCTGAATTTTACAAACCTCCTCCTGCGCCAGCTTAGGAAAGCTTTGCTCCAGGAGGTCTGCCATGTCCTTGACCTGGAGCAACTCCATGGTGGTGGCTGCAGGAGGGGACATGAGCTCAGCATCTGCCTGATGGGAAAAAAACACACACAGCAACCTCTCTCCTTCCTCTTCCTTTCCTCTCTCTCTGCCATCCATTTGGTGGGCAATGCGGCCCCGCTGCAGCTTTATCTTGGTTCTTTAAAAGGCTCCCTGGCTGACATACACACCGTATGGGAGCAGTCAGCCGAGGAGAGCTGTAAATCTCCCAAGGCCTCATCTTGCGGGGCACATTAGCTGTTTTAAACTTGTCAGCTTTCAGCGATGGAAATTGACTGTTCAAAGCCGTTCTTCCCTCCACATCCTGCTCCATTTTACACCACGGAGAAGGTGCTGCATCCCCAGTGTGTTGGAGGAGGGGGATGTGCGTTCCCCCACCTGCATCCTCAGGGACTGTGGGTGCTTTAGGGATGTTTCTCAAGGTCCCACTAGGGACATGAGTGTCTCCAAGCCTTTTCCTTCCCTTCTGTCCCCTGCGATTCTGCCCTCACCTGGAGGTGAGGATGGGGATATGTAATCCCACAAAGTGTGCCTGTCCATCCAGACTGGCTTTGCCATGTCTGCCCATGCAGGACAACTCCAGATCCCACTGAAGCTGAGTCTGGGAAGGTTTATGAAAAAACAACCGCAGCTTCAAGTGAGCTGGTGGGATTCAAATGCAGCAGTGTGTGTGTGTGTGTGTGTGTGTGTGTGTGTGTGTGTGTGTGTGTGTGAGCCCCAGCACCAAGCACAGACTCGCACGCAAAGCCCGGGGACACACAGCCTGGCTGCTCTGTGCCCACCTGGGGACGATGCTCCCACCGTCACTGCCCTTGAGCCGGCTCTGCCGGCACCAGCAGCTCTCCAGCCGTGTCAGGAGCGCAGAGCCTGGGGGCTGCGAGGAGGAAAAGCTCTGCTCGAACAGCTCTCCCCGAGGCAAACTCCCACACGGGCATCTTCTCCGAAGGGCGGTGACCCCATCCACCCCACCGACCCGCCGCGGAGCCAGCGCTGGGTGGGCGCCCACCTCTCCCCTCCCGTGAAACGCAGCTCAGCTGAGCACAGCCATCCCTGTCCATCCTGCCCGGATGCGTGCCTCATCCCGACAGATGCTCCCCCAAGTGTGGGACACGGAGAGGAGACCCTACAGCGGGCACAGCCCTTCATCCCCCTTCCCCTGGGACAAACCCCCGTGCTGTGCCTCGCTGCCATCCCCCCCAGGAGCCCATGGGGGTGTCTGAGGAGCAGTTTCACCCCGGGGGGACGCGGCCACCCCGGAGCAGCCCCCGCGGCTCCCGGCGAGCGGCAGCTGCACCGTGACAGCCCCGCATCACCCCCGGGTCCCTGACCCTCCGTAACGGTGGAGGCGGGAGGGGCCCCGGAGCCGCTCCTGGAGAGGGGCGATTAGCGGCGGTGCGAGCCCTGCGTCAGAGCCCCGCTTTCCCCCCGCCGGCTGATCCCTCTCCTTGGATACAGGAGGCACGGGGAAGCGGGGCAGGTGGGAGGGGGGCATGTGGGCCAGGGAGCGCGGGGGCCCCGGCGTGATCCGCAGCAGGAGCAGAATAGTTGCCCCCGAATTATCCGAGCGGCGGATGGATGGATGGATGGATGGATGGATGGATGGATGGATGGATGGATGGATGGATGGATGGATGGATGGATGGAT
>JAWWEU010000029.1:3297968-3367142 GCA_035583155.1 Acropternis orthonyx
ATGGATGGATGGATGGATGGATGGATGGATGGATGGATGGATGGATGGATGGATGGATGGATGGATGGATGGATGACGCACCGCGCTCGCAGCCCGCGGGGAGGAGGGGGCGGCCGGCGGTGTCAGCGGGCAGCCTCCCCACCCCTCCGGGCAGCGGCGGGGAAGGGATGCCGGGAAGGCACAGCGGGAATGGTCCCGGCCCCCAGCTGCCGGCACCGCTCGCTCCCCGCCGCGTCCGTCTGTGGCGATGCCCAGAAATAATCTGGCAGCGAAGCGGAGCCAGAGCCGCGTCCACCCACCACTCCACGTGAGCGATGGGGAGCGGAGAGGGCGAGAGGAGCCAGCTGGGCCCCTCTCCCTGGCGCTGTGGCCCTCTGATAACGCTGGATTTGTGTCCTGCAGACCTGTGACAAGAAGGGTGCCAGCATGGGAGGGGGCAGTTAAGCTTCCTATCACCTGCAGGGCAGTGCTTCCTTAGGGACCCTGCCAGCCCACCTCCCCACGGGCAGCGGAGAGGCTCCAAAGGCAGGGAGGGCACACACGCACCCTGTGCCTTCTGTGGCATCCCACTGATGGTCTCACCACCCTGGCCACACACCCTGGCTGCAGGGACGGCGTTCAGAGCCTGATTTGCAGATTGCTGTTCGTGACACGGTGCTCCAACCCAGCTGAGGCTGACGGGCTGGTTATTATATCAACAGCATAAACGTGTCGGAAATTGCCTGAATTAGCCATGTGCCATGAACAGGTTTATGGATAATGGGATGCAGAGCCCTTTCAGGAGTAGGCAGCTCACAATCCAGTTAGACAGCTCCAGCCCCAGTTGTTTGCCATTGGAAGGTGAAAGCTCATCAGATACGCAGGACAAAACCCAGTGTGCCTCTCCTGCAGGCAAGATCCATCCCAGCTAGCACATTCTGTTCTCCCAGCTACTGCCACCTCTTCTGTCCTCCTCACCTGATTTTTCTCTTCCTTTGGGAAAAAATTCTCTTGTCTTTCCCAGAAGATGCTTTCCCTGAGGGTGTGAGGAGGGGGATGCTCCACTTTTGTGTCCAAATTGCATAACAAGGACTTTGGGCAAAATCCCCTGTCCCACAGGGCTGTCCTTAGCTTGGATTTGGAATTAGAACTCACCACCTGTCCTGCCTCAGCTCCAGGCTGACCAGGTCCAGGGTCACATCCTGTAGCAGCTCTAACAAGCTGCCAGGGGGGATCTGAAGGCTGGATAAGCTCTTACTGGCTTCTCTGTGCATGATCTGATCACTTTTTTTGACCCATGCTTAGTTTTGGGATTTCCTGCATCAAGTCATTCTCCAGCTTCTTCACAGAGATTTGTTGGGACTGAAAGGTGCTGGGTGACTGTGGTTAAAACATGGCCATCTTGATGTCCTTGGCTGGGCTTTCCTCTGGGTTTGCAGCCTCTCAGCCTGGACTGGAGCCCTTCCCAGTGGGGGAGTGGGGTGTCACACCACAGTCTGGAGAGCATCACCATGGGACAGCAGCAGATCTGGAGCTGCCCTGGCTTGATGTGCACCCCCACTCTGCACTCCTGCAAGAGCTCCAGCTTTAGAAAGGGGCTTATTAATGTCCACCAGCATCTCAGAGCAGCAGGCACCAGGCGGGAGCGAGCTGGGGAGAGAGACAAAGAGAAAGCCAGCAGCGGTGGGGAAGGGCCAGGCTCGCCTCCCTGCACAAGCGCTTTTCCTCAACCGAGCAGCGAGAAAGCAAAACTGAGAAGTGCCTAAAATTAGAGCTGCCAAACCCCAGCTGGGGAAGCCTGGAAAGATCCCCAGGCCCTGGAGCCTTGGGCGAGCTGCATAAAAGGCAGCGGAGGGGAAGGGAAGGGAGCTTGGGGACCGCGGCAAGTAGAGCGAGGCACAGAGGGAGCGGGGAGCGGATGGATGGCTGCCTCCCCCTCCCCGCATCCCACCGCCTGCTCGCCACGCTCCCCGCCCGTGCCGGCTGCTCGCCCCACGCTGCAGCCCTGCAGGGATCAAGGTTCCAGTGTCCCTCTGAGGGTGTCTCTTTGGGGATGCAGCTGTGCCAGCACAGTGGGAACAGGGTTCATACAGTCCCAGAATTTCCAGCACCCCGGGTTGTTTACCTCTCCAGGAGACCCATGGACCTCACGCTGGTGCTTGAAGAGCTCCGTGCACTTGGGTATGGCTCCCTTAGTACAGGGGCTGGAAAACACATACCTGGGCTGTTCTTCAGAGGGGCTTCCAGCCCCACACAGTGTGCCCTGCCTTGCAGCCTGCCACAAAGCTGGTTGAGCTTCTGGAGGAGCAGGGATAACTGAGGAGGCCAGAATCTGGGTGACCTGGGCCACCAGTGTCCTCACAGAGACATGGCATCCATATCCACCCACCAAACTGGGATGGCAACTCTGTGATCCCCCCAGCTACACACTCCAGTGTATCTTCCTGCCCAGGAAGGCATAATCAATGAGTCAAAAGCACCAGCTCTGCCATCAGCCAATGCAACAAAAATCCCAGACACCAACCCTCAGCATCTCCCAAGCCAGCTCCTTATGGAGAAGTGAGAGTAGACACAGGCAGGATCAATCCCAGCAGCATCCCAAGGTTCCTCTAGATTCACAATGCACCCTCCTGGCCCCAGCAGTGTGGGCGGCAGAGCCACCAGCTGTGCACCAAATGCACATCTAAAACCAGGAACCGCAGCAGCTCCGCAGCCAGCCAGTGACTTTGCACTGAATTTGGCTTCCCAGCTCCTATTTGTCATGATCAAAGAGACCGAGGCTTAGCTCCAGCTTCACTGAGCTCAGGAGATGCTATAAAATGGCTGAGTCAAGGGCAGGTCTGTATCATTTCCTTCAGTAACTGCAAAACCCCCAAAGATACCCCAACACCTGGTGAGGGCCCAGTCCCTGCCTTCTCCAGGGCAGGGACCCTGTTCCAACCAGTCCACAGTCAGACCCTGGCCACTAAATTTGGGGTAAATCAGCTTCTGCTTGACATTTGTCCATGACTTGGTGGTGGGGACATGTAAAATGACCCAAGGAAGAGACAGATATATTGGACACAAGCTGTAGAGAAAGGGTCTTGTGGGGAGATTCGTGCCCGACGAATGCTCTGGGAGTGCCTCACTAGAATCATGGAATATCCCAAGTTGGAAGTGAGCCACAGGAATGAGTGAGTCCAACTCCTGGCCCTGCACAGGACACTCCAACAATCCCATCCTGTCCCTGAGAGTGTTGTCCAAACGCTCCCTGAGCTCTGGCAGCCTTGGGGCTGCGCCCACTGCCCTGGGGAGCCTGTTCAGTGCCCACCACCCTCTGGGGAGAAAACCTTTTCCTGAGATCCAACCTAAACTCCTCTGCCACAGCTCCATGCACCCAGCAGGAATGGGGCTGTGATGGAAAAGAAACAGGTGATTTTGAGGGACTGGTCAGGACCAGGGCATTGCACAGGATTGGTCACTGGGAGATGCAGCCAGTGACAGAGATGTTGCTGGGGAGAGGATAGAATGGGACAGGACAGGCAGAGTGGGATGAGATGGCCAGGAGATGAAGGAATGGGATGGCATGGGAGAGGACTATTGGGACTGGACAGGATCAGACAGGGTAAAACAGAGAGAATGGGGTTGGCTGGGATGAGATCTGAAGGGATAAAACAGAGGGGAATGGACGGGACAGAATCACAAAGATGGGATGGCATGACATGGAAAGGCTAAAACAAAAGGCACAGAATACATGGCATGCCACGGCATGAGATGAGACAGGATAAAAGAAGGGGTAGAACAAAATAGGACAAAACGGCATGGGATGGGATGAAATGGGACAGAATAAAATAGAAAGGAAGGGAAGAGATGGAATGAGAAGAGATGGAATAGGATTGCATGGCATGAAAAGGAATACAACAGAGGGGACAGGATGGAATGAGACAGGATGAAACAGGTGATACGGTGGGATGACATAAAAAAAGGGATGGGATGGGATGGGATGGGATGGGATGGGATGGGATGGGATGGGATGGGATGGGATGGGATGGGATGGGATGGGAAGGACCAGTGAGTGAAAGGATGGATGGGATGGAGAATGGGATGTCCTCTCCCTGTGGTCACACTGGGGTGGCCCAGCCAGTGCCTCCCAGCTTGTGGCAGAGCCCCGTGCTTGCCTGGCAGCTCCAGCAGTGCCCCCGGTGCCCTGCTGGGCACAGCGCCGCGGGCGGGGAGCCACGTGCGAGGCCCAGCGCAGGCGTCTCACGCTTTCCCATGGTGAAGGAAATTGCTCCCTGGAGCATGAGATCTGATTAGGTTCGTGACACACCACAGCGTGGCAACAACGCCACGGCCAGCACCACCCTGCGTGCCCCGTGCCCGACCCGTGGCCTCCCCGGGCACAGCAGGAGGGGCACAGACAGCTTGGGGAGGGGGCAGTCTGGCATGCTCCAGGATGTGGCCAGCCTGACACATGGGGGATAGCAGGGGCAAGGACAGGGTCAGGGCTGGCTGCCAGTGAGCCTGAGTGAGGAGCTCGGCTCCCCAAGGACAGCCACCAGCCCTGGGGACTGTGGGAGGAATGGAGGGAGGGTCTCAGGACACTCTACCCTGGTGAACGATTACCCCATCCCTGCTTGGGGACCACAGGAGGGATGGAGGGAGGGTGGATTGTTACCCCATCTCTGCCTCCTGATGGATGCAAAATGATGCTCTCCCAGCTCCAGCTGGCAAGGCAGCTGCTGTGCCAGCCTACCAAGGCAGCAGTTCACCGAGCCTCAGAGAGCCCCAGGCAGCTGGAGGTCAGGGGAACTGCCCAGCCAGGAGAGGATGTACCTCCAAAGACCTCTCAAGGCAAAAAATAGTACCTGTTCTGCAGTTTACCCTTCACATTTGCTGCCTCAAACGGTTCCTGAGCGATGCCTGCCTCTTTATTTGAGATCTTTCAACAGCTGTCTGATAGAGAAGACCTTTATCTCGCCTCTCCCGGGCTCCCATCCAACACCAGTCTCTGGAGGTGGGGAAGAAGGGGGAAAAAACCAGAATTCACTCCTGACCGAGAGTCTCACCTAATCCACTGCCTGTGGAAAATTACTGCCACCGCACGGCGCCCAGGCTGGCCCCCTTCCCAGCCAGCGACTGCTCCTACGGCTTTTGTGCCTGGGGTTTTTTTTTTTTCCTCTCCTCTTCCTGCTGGGAGAATGGGAACTTCGGCGTTTGGACAAACCCTTGAGAATACAACTTCGCACGTGCTTGGGGCACTGAGTCGTTTTTTTATTTAATTTTGTCTGATCCCGAGACGGGTTTGCCTGGAATCACTGCACAGGCTGTAAAAGTCCCCCCCAGCCCCCCAGCCGACTCCCCAGATCAGGGATCACTCGTGCCAGTAGCTTTGCTGGGAGCCTGCTAAGCTGTGCCAGCACCGCAAGCTGTGGCACCAAGCTTTGCCCCTCCAGGCACAGGTCCAGCCTTGCAATGTCACCAGGTCCCATTCAGCCCTGGCCACCTCACAGCCACGCCTCCACCCTGGGGGGGGTGATGTGAAAAAGCTCTTCAGGATGGTGTCAAAATTCAGGGCAGGTGATCTCCCTCCTCTGCTCAATACAGGCACAACAAGGAGAGGAGCCACCTCTGCACCTCAAGATATCTGCACAGAGACCTCTAGAAACGAGGGTTGCCCACCCTGAGTGGCTCTTCCATAGTTAGAGAGACAAAGGCACTGCCAGGCTTCCTCTGAGCTCTCCAGCCTGTTCTTCAGTATAGAACAAATTGTATCCTGGGGTCCATTGAAAGGGTAGTCAGGCTCTGAAACAGACTGCCCAGGGAAATGGTGGAGTCACCATTCTTGGAAGTGTTCAAAAAATGCATAGATGTGGCATCTGGGAACATGGTTTGGTGGTGGCCTTAGCAGTGCTGGGTTAACAGTTGGACTCGATGATCTTAGAGGGCTCTTCCAACCTTAATGATTCCATGAGGTCACTGCTTGGGCCCTTGCTGGCCCCAGGATGTGAAGGCACCAGGCTGTGTGTGTGCTCTCTACAGCAACTGCCCAGTCAGCATCTCCTCTTGTCTCCAGCACATGCCACTGCATGGTCCTATAACATGCTCACCAGCAGTTTGGTAAACGTTGAAATTGGGTGCAGAGTTTCTTCCCATCTGGATGCTCTGGACAGAGCTTTGCCTGAAGGAGGAGGTGCACAAAGCTTCCCACACCACTGACTGGGAAGAAAGGACTGTTCTCCCTAGGTCACAGCTGGGGAAGTTAAGTCACAGGGCAGTAAATCTCAGAGCTCAGAGAAAGGTTGTTTGGCTAATTTTGCCTTGCCTGTGAACATCAGGCAGCAGGAAACAGAAATACAGATTGTTTCCTACAGCAAATAAACCCCCCAGACCCACACATTTTACCTTCTGTATTCTCTTTTCACATCAACCAATGGCCAGTTCAGATCAAGGCACTGCAACCCTTATGCCATGTGTGACTCCAAACTCCTCCTCATCACTCTGGGATTGGCTGTGTAAATCACAGGGAATTTGCTTTCTTCATTCCTCAAATGATTTTGGAGCTATAAAGCACTTCCAGCATAGCTGCCAAGCTCAACCTCTGTGATCTTGCCCTGGGCCACTGAGATGTGAGCCCTGGAAACACTCCATGATCAATCCGAGCCCTGGACACACTCCATGACCGTACCCCTTCGGTGTAGCTGATGGCACTCACCTCACCTGAGAGCTGAGGAGAGGGAAAGGGGGAGGACAAGGGTGCAAACCCATTCCCTAATCTGCAAAGGCCACACCTGCCCATGCACACGCTGAGAGTGCAAATAAAACTGCAGCACAACCGCAGTGGTGTTGGTGCCAAGTATTTATAGTCCGACTGCACCTGAAGTCCCACCCCACACCGGGGAGAGGGGAGGCAGCTGCAGCCTGGCTGTCTGGGTGGAGACAAGGGGAAACAAACTGCTGCTTTGGGCAAATAAAGCAGTGGGAGGCTGGATTCACGCTCGGGTGGGTCAGTGTGGTGCTCCCCAGCAGTGTGCTTTGGAAATGCCAACCCCCCTCCACAACCTCCCCGCCGCCAGCACTGGCAGCCCCGGGAGGGACATGGCACAGGAACAGCCCACATGTGGCCAGGGGTCAGCTGCCATCACTGGCGGGATGCTCCGAGGTCCGTGGACTAGTGGGAAGGACACTGGAATAATCTTTTGCTAAGATGGGATCCTGGATAGCATTTTCTGCAGTGTCTTCAGGATTTAAGGGCCCAGCTCTGCAAAGGAATGGAAATTGCAGGAATGAGGTGCCTAAACAAGAGTAAGGCACTTGAAAGCCACTCTGGATCAGGCTTTTAATTTACCATTTCACTGTACAGTAAAAAAGCCTCTTGGAAGATAAGGGCTGTGTTGTAGAGTGTAGAGAGGAAGGAAGAGTTCCTCTAACCTGGTACCCCGCTTCCATCAGGGTAGTGCCAGGTGCCTGGGGAAGCAATTGCAAATGTGGTTGGCATGTGTAACATTTCCTTGCTCCCCCAATCTCCAGACATTTGTGGAGTGGGATTTTCTGAGCTAGAGAGGTGCTGCCTTTTTGCTTAAGAGCTCTCCATGGGTTTTTTCCTTTTGTATTTCAACTCTCACCCCTCCTATGTGAAATGGGAGCACCTGCTCGCCCTGCAGTGAGGAGCTCTCCTTAAGGATCCTCCATGGAACAGGTATCTCCTTTGGGTTTCCTTTGAATCTGGCCCCTACTAACCCTGTTTCACCTAGATCCCATTTGATATATGAGAAAAAGAGTGAACAATCACCCATTTTCTCCCTGCTGTTCAGAGGTTTCTGCTTCCAGAATCCACATCTTCCACCACCAGGAAGGATGGTCCCGATGACACGGAACAATTTGACTTCACGCTCCTTGTCGTGGGTGGCTTTGGAGGTGATTTTTTTGTTTTCCATTCCTGACCAAAACAAAGAAATGCAGGAAGGCAATCCTGTTCTGCCGCATTTGCTGGCTCACGGCAGTTCACAAGTGACCTTGGAGCTCCCAGCTGTGCTGAGAGCTCCTCCAAACCTCAATGATGCTTCCAGGGGTGGGGAAACTGAGACACGGGGCAATTATTTAAATTTCTTCAAGTCACATGGCAACTCCACACAGGATGGTGAAAACAAGGCTCTCAAAGCCCAGCCATTGCCTTTTGAGGTCAGTCCAGTCAACACTGCTGGAGCGTTTATGTTCCTGGCATCCATTTATCCTCACCACCACTGCTTATTCTCATTTACTACTTTTTAGCATCTGAAATAGTGAAAGCAGGTAAACCAAGGCAACAGAGGGGCTCCTGCAGCCTTAAAAATCCCCACAGAAATGTGGTAACCCCTGAACCCCTTGCCCCCTGCCCTGGCTGGATACCCTGGGACACAGGATGGCAGTGGCTGGGCAGAGGGGGCACAGAGTGGCAGCAGCTCACAGAGGGGCTGCTCAGTATCCCAGAGGCCTGGCAGCCGAGGCAGGGAGGCAGAGGCAGGGGCACCACCAGCACGGGCTCACCAGCCCCAGCCAGGCAGCTGATTAAAATGCAGTCCGGCCACCCCGGGCCTGTCCCCACCGTCTCCCGGCTTTAAATAATAGCTTAATTATCTCATTTACATTTGGCTCCTTTCAGGGAGGCACTGCAGTTGATTAACATTTTCCCTCCCGGTGTCTTGCTCTGCATCCCCACTGCATCCCACCCTTCCCATGCTGCTGGTCCCACTCCCCTGAGCATGGGTCCCCTCTCCTGCCACAGTCACCCACGGCCACTGGTCTCCAGCCCCTCTCCTCCCGCAGAGTCAGGGCTCTCCAGGGCTCTGGAAATTCCAAGTCCCAGCTTGCAGATGGCCACGACAGATGCAGATGCTGGAGGATGGGAATCGGTGCCCTGGCTGGGCAGCTGTGGGATGAAGGCTCTCCTCATCTTCTCTCGCTGTCCTGCCATTGCTTTGCTGCCGGCGCTGCCCCTGATCTCTCCCCCATGTTCCCGTTTCCGCCCCTCGCTGGGCAGCTTTTAACTTTCTTTTTTATCTTCTCTTTTTAAATCTCCTTTGAACGCTCCAGCCAGACACTGAATTCCTTTGAAGAAGAAGAAAATGTCTCTGTGGGTTGCCCTTTCTCACCGACTGGAGCTGTGAGAGATCCCAGTGCCCAGCCTGGAGAGCGCAGACTCTGCCCAGTGGCTCTCCCAGCCCCAGGCACACGCCCAAGGGTGTTTCTGGAGGAGACCAGAACTAGAGGCATCACCAGCCCTCATCTCCCAGACCCTCCGAGCCCTGTCAGGTTTCCCAGAAAAGCCAGGTTGTGCTTCTACATCACATGGGGTCTTTGAGATGATTTATTGTCCCCTGCCTCGCTGAAGGGGAGATTTTGCAACAAATTTATGTGTAATTATCTCCCCGGGCCCCAAGGCTGTGAGGCAGAGAAGGGGCCAGGAGGATGCATGGGGGCTCCCTGCTCTCCCCACCAGTCACACCATACCCTGAACTGGGACAGGACCTCACAGACACGGGCAGGGAGGTGACGCCACCAGAGCCCCATCCTGCTGGTGCTGGGGGAGATGAATGTCCTCAAGGCTCTTCATTAGACCTGCTTATTTCTGAGTGAGCCTGTGCCCCGGCAGCCCCTCTCCTCCCTCTTCTCATCCCCCTTCCCTGGCTCCGTGCATCCCTCCTCAGGCTTGGCACAGCCAGCCGAGCCGCAGCACAGCACTGCAGACCCCGCTGCTGAATTCCAACCTCCTGCGTGACTGCCAGGCATTTCCAGATAGTCCTATTGATCCTGTGGAGCCTCCAAACCCCCCATCCCTGCTGCTAATTTAGCTGGGACAGCCACGGCAGCCCTTCTCCCTTTGATCGGCTCCCTCCTGCTCCCTTCAAACAGCCCCCCCACTGCCAGGAGAGTTGGTGCTCAGTGCAGAGGTGCTCTTTTTGGAACATATATTTTTAATGGGTATTTCAGACGTGGCGCAGGCACGAGGGAGCAATTCTCCCGTGCCCTGGTATTTACATATTTTCCAGCAGAGGCAAGGGGAAGGTTTCACGAAGGGAGCCCGGCAAACAGGAAGGAAAGAGCTTTGTGCTTTGTATCGCCAGGGCCCAATTACAGCCTGAAAGACGAGGAGCCCATCCGGGTATTGCCCGCTCCAGCCAGTCCAAGCTGCAATTATAGTCCTCGCCAGGCTCAGCAGGGTCTGGGAAAAAATAGATCTCAAGAGCTTCAGAAATGATCACTAGCTCACTCTTTGGGGCGTGGGGATTTTGGGGCACCATCTGCTCGCTCTTCTCTGCCAACACAGATCCTAAAAACTACTGGGTTTCACCTGGCTCCTGAAAGAGAAGGAGGGCAAGGGAGAGCCCCAAGGCTCCTCGCTGTGCTGGCAGGGAGGGATGGGAGAGCAGGGAGGTGATGCTGCAGGGATGCGGTTGGTGGTACTGCCAGGGGGCCTTAGGGTGGGGTATGGGAGGAGATCCCTCAAAGCAGAGGGATGGGAGGTACAGAGGGAAGCTGGGATGAGGCTCACCACTCCCACTGCAACTGACCTTCCCACAGAGGGACATGACTCCCAGCCTGGGGCACGCCCAGGCGCTGCTCTGCTGGTGATTCAACCCTGGAAGCTGCAGGACCCCTGTGACAGCAACTGCGTTATCAGCCCAGTACACCGTAGGGCAGGTCACACCACAATTCAGGTCACCTCTGAGGCCACTACAAGCCATTCAGGCCACCGAACGCCACCCCCAAGCTGCTGACAGACTTGGCTGCCCTGGGGACAAAGGTGTGTGGCAGCAGAGGGTGGTGGCATTGCTGCCTGAGGACTCATGCTGGGAACCAGGAGGGGCAGAGCACTGCCTCTCCAGGAAACCAGGCTCCACGACCAGGGAGACTCCCTTTATGCTCAAGGCCACGTGCCATTGACCACAGTAAGATCTGATGGCAACAGCATTTTCCACTGTTGCAGGGCAGTTTCTGGGCAATGACTGGGAAAACTAAACTGCAGAGAGAGTAGGAAGAGATAAAAGGAGCTATACGGAAAAGCAAATCGAAATACATGAGAATCACGGTGTGATTCTTGGGGCTGTCCTGTGCAGGGCCAGGAGCGGAACTCGATAGTCCTTGTGGGTCCCTTCCAGCTTAGGATATTCCAAGATTCTGTGATATTGTGTGTCGTGCTAAGCCCACCAAGCTCTGTGTTTGAGCCAAATCAATAAATACTGAAGTGGTGCAAGCGACAGAGCCAGGTTTGACCTTCAGGCACTTCTCTGACTAAGTAACATGCAAGGGGAGGGTCTGTCCCACTAAACTTAATGCCCGGAGAACCACCACACTGCTGTCAAAGCATACAAATTCCATTTTCTTTGAAGCTCTTCCAGCCTCAAAGTCCTGCCTGGCAATTATACACATTTTCAGGTTTAAATTTGTTGGCCTGTCTCTAGACATATGCTGTACGATATGATATGGAGCATTTGGGCATAGATTGCCGTGCAGCAGCGCCGTCTGCTTCCGAGCGCTCACGCTGTGGCACTCTCTGCTCCTTCAGCTCTGTAAAACCTATGGATTAATATTTCCATGCACAGGAGGCTGGCTCTGCATCTCAGTATGGGCAGGGAAGGGGTAAACCTGAATACAGAGTTTCTGGAACAGAGCAGGGAGGGCACGTGGGACAGAGTGCAGGACAGGGTGCGTAGTTCTGTCACCAGAGCCAGGTGCAGGTCACCCACCTCTCCTCTGCTTTTCCCCATAACACTGACCATAGACATTCCCAAAGTCAGTGAGGAGGACAGGGACTGCTCTTGCAGTCACGGAATTGGATATGCCAAGCTCTGCAGGGTGTGTTAAACCCAGCCCCATGTCTTGCTTTTCAGGGTTGTCCACACAATGAACTGCCCAGAACAGTGGGCCAGGTTTCCTGCTTTCCTCCCCAGCCTTGTTCAGGATCTTCGGACACAAAACCATTCAGAGTTATGGTGGAGCAGATCAGAAGCTGATTCTGGTTCCCATCAGTAGGTTCCAGTGTTAACAATCAAGATTTTATCATGGCAAAGACTCTCCAAGGAAAAGCACCCTGCAGACAAGGTGGTATGCTGAGACATGAAGGGGTGATAACTGCAGCTTCCAGCACAGCCTGGGTGTGAGGGTCTGCTCTGACAACATCCTGCCTTTCCCTTGGCACAGGAGCTGGCTCTCTGCAGGATCACCACCACGAGGACAGGCTGCAGCAGGGGTCAAGGCCAGTTTTCCCTCTTTGGGGTGCACACTGAGGGCCTGACCATGATGAGCAATCCCAGGCACACCCCAAAAGGCTTCGAGGAGCAGAGAAAATTTGGGCAGGTGGAATTCATTCAAGCCAACCTATGATTTGACATGGAAAGGGCTCCTGAGATTCCCACTGGACAGCTAAGCATCAAGCACGGCTCTGGGTTGTCAGCAGGGCCACTGCATGTCCTGACTAAAGCCCTGCAGCTCCCACGACCCTATCCCACAGGCCATACCCAGCCCTGGGAGCTCCCTGGGCTCAGGGGGAGCAGCATCTGGCTGAGCGAGGAAGGAGGGCGATGACAGAGCTGCTGGCACAGATCACCTCCAGTGTGGGGTCCAGTCTCTGGAGCAGGGAGGTGACAAGGACCAGTTTGGAGGCCAGGTTAGAGATGTCCCTTCCTGTGCCCCGTTTCCTCTTTGGAGAGCTCTCACAGGGATAAGAGGAAGAGTACACAGTGCCATGGTCCTGCCTGGGGATGCTCCCAGCAGCTCTGCCAGTGAGGCAGAGGTGGCCAAGCCTGACCACCCCTGCATTTCAGGATGAGTGTGGCACCCAGCAAGGTGTCAGTCTCCAGTGACTCCATCCCAGTAACCAGCCTGAGCCAGCTTTGCCTCCCTGTGAAGAAGGGACACCCTGGCTGAGTGTGGTGTCCAGTCCAAGATCCATCACTTTGTTCCCTGCCCCCTGAGCAATGTGTAGGATGGGGGGCAGGGAGGCTGAGGTTATCTGGCTCCTTGCTGTGCTCTGCTCCTGCTGGTTTGGCCCTGATGGAGCCACAAGTGATGGTGATGGTTTGTGCATCCCTTCTGATGAGGTGTCACAGCCCAGGAAACCCTACAATCCTCAGATTGGAGGAAACCAGGGTGTGAGACAAGACCCAGTCCTGTAACCTCCCAGGAATGTCAGCTCTGAGAGCCTTCACCCCTGTTTTGGGGCTAAAGGGAGTCCCCAGCCACAGAGTGTGAAATGTCACAAGTCTGCATATCAGGACTTCTCAAAGTCCCATCTACCAGGAAGCTTCAGCTGAGTGAATCTTGGATCAGGTCTCTTTATCAGTGAAACCCCTTTCAAGCCCCAACACCACAAGTGGCACCACATCTGCTGACTCACCCCACCAGCCTGCACTTGGGGCCACAGGAGGATGAATGGCCCCCGTGGGCCCACCATGCTGCCAAGCCCCTGGTCCCCACCTCCCCTGCACACCACTGGCCCTAAAAAGCCAAAGCCATGTGCCTTGCTCCCAGCTGCTGGAGAACAGCCAGGAAGCACTTCCAGACTGCGTCACCATATTCACGGCCTCTCTCGGGCTATATATAGTTGCGTGACTGCAGGTTTTTCTGGACGTCGAGTTGCTAAAGAACTAGCACTCCCCACTCAAAGCAGCACACATCCTGAAGGGGAGCTGAGCTGGAAGGGGGAAGCTGAGTTGGAATCGGGGAGCTGAGCGAGCTGAAGCGACCCTGAGCATGCCCCAGGTGAGGTTTGCCTTGCTGAGAGGTATCTGCCCTGTGAGCAAGGAGCACGCTGGAATTTTAGCCCTCTGCATCTCCTCAGCAGCGAAGTGCATGTGCAGCCTGGGAGCTTGTGCAGAGCCAATTTTGTTTTGCCATAGCCAGCAGATCCGGAGAGGATGTGAAACTCAGCGCCAAAAGCCGCCTTGCAAAGAGGTCACAGCAAACACGGAGGGAGGAACCGCGGCTGTGCTGCGCATCACACCCCCAGCCTTTCCAGCCACTGTGGGCTGCAGGTTTTTCACAACAGAGTCTGAGCTCAGAGGCACTGACTCAACCACTGCAGCCTCCCTGGCGTCCCCCAAGGCCCCAAGGGCTCCAGACTGGCCTGCAGCACAGCGGGGGATGGCACTGAGTGCATCTCTGCATCCCGCTGGGTCCCTTTGGCTCAGGCACCGCCAGGCAGCTGTCAGACCTTGTGATTCTCCTTCTGCTTCACTCTGATACCTGGGACCATCCTGGGATGGGACACATACCCGGGAAATGCCATGGATGGGGTATGGCCTCTATCAAATCCAACGTCCTAGTGCAGAAGAGGGGGAACTCAGAGCAACCTGGTCTAGTGGAAGGTGTCCCTGCCCATGGTGGGGGGTTGGAAGGAGATGGTGTTTAAGGTCCCTTCCAACCCAGGCCATTCTGCGATTCCATGATTCTGTGACATTTGTGCATAGGTGGAAGAGTCTCTATGACTCTACTCCTTCCCAGAGGGTTAGGAACCCTGTCTCTCCAGGCCCTGCTGTTTCAACAAGGACTGTGACATGATTTAACCCCTGCTATCCCAGACCAGATTTCAGTGTCCCAGCAAGGAATCCCAAAGAACACACAATCCTTGTAGGACTCACTGCTCTTCAGGACAGTGTCCTGGTGTACCAGCTCCTGCAGCAGCTGTTGGTCAAGCCTCTATCTCCTTGACCTTCTCCTCATGCTGCTGTGTGCTCACTGCACCTGTGATTGCACTGACATTGGTGTGAAAAAGCCTGACTAAAAAGCAACTCCAAAAATCACAACAGAGGAAGCGAGGGTGGGCAGGCCCTGGCACAGGTTGCCCAGAGAAGCTGTGGCTACCCCGTCCCTGAAAATATCCAAGGCCAGGTTGGATGGGGCTTGGAGCAACCTGGTCTAGCAGAAGGCATCTCTGCTCATGGCAGGGGATGGAATGAGATGGTCTTTAAGGTCCCTTCCAGCCCAAATCATTCTAGGATTTTATTTTATGGTTCTGTGAAGTCAGTTCTGGTGATCCATGGCCTTAGCCATGGCCCAGCCACCTAATTCCAGCCTTCCACATAGCTGCTTGTCGGACTTTACCGTGTGAGAAGGTGGAGCAGTCCTGGAGTGTTGTCCTTCCTACGAGCCCATCCGTGTTGACCTCATCATAGTATGGCAGAATACTTCATGTCAGAGGGGACCCCATCAGGCTCTAGTTCAACCTTCTGCTCAAAGCAAGGTCACCTGTAATATTTCCAGTGGGGGCTTGAGAACCTCAGAGGATGGAGATTGCACAGCTTCTCTGGGCAAGCTGCTGATGCTTGGTTGCCTTCATGGAAAAAGGTGTCTTTATCACGAGTCTGAACTCCTCTTAACTTACCCAATACCTGTTGTCTCTCACCATACTCTGCTCTGAAGAGTCTGGCTGTCTTCTCAACAGCCTCCCTGTAGGTACTGCACAGGTGCTGTTAGATGCCCCTGAATCCTTCCCTTCTAAAGGATAAATCTCCCACTGCTGCTGTTCTCACCATCCTGAAAAGGTGAAGAACTACCTTCAGAAGGAAGAGGGGGGGGGTGGGGGGTGGGGGGGAGGTGGAAGAGGAAGAAGTAAAGAGAAGAATTAAAAGAAAGGAAGATAACAATTTCAAAATTTTGTGACCCTCTTCACTCCAATCCCACTAAAAGTGAAGGCAGATGAGAAGATCCTGTCCCGTCATACTCTGGACTGCACTAAGGATCAGGAATGATAAATCAGCTGACTTACCTCTGTCCAAGATGTCTCCTCCTACCAAGTCCATCCCTCTGCTGACACTGGATAACACAGGGCTGTGAAGAGTCCCAATCTGGAACACCTCTGAAGGAAAAAAGCCACTTTCCACAAGAACTCAACTTTCTCGAGGAAAGCAGAGATACTTAGCACGTAAAACAAGGAAAAAGGAGGGTTGAGAGGTCTCAGGTAAAACCCTTAATCCCATCATGCCTTCATTTTCCACGTTGCTCCTGAGGAACCAGTGGCTGAATGCACAAAACACCCGCACAGAAAAGCAAGTGTTGCCTGATCAACCTCTTCCCCTGGCTGAATCATCTGTTCTGTGCTGATTTCACAGTCCCTCAGCATGAGCCAAACCCAAAAATCAGTGCTCACATAGTCATGGCGAGCTCTCCAGAAGGTGAGCTATATTTTTTTTCCAGGTTGAAGACAGGATTAAGAGGGACTGGAGACCCAGGAGTTAGTTCCATCCATCAGAAGCGGATCTGGGTATCACCATCATCAACCATCATCACCCACCTTCCCTCCACCTAAAACAGTGTCCCTACAATGTCTCCTCCACCAGCATTGACTGAGGCCAGCCCTGGTCACAGAGACAGCAGTTCTAGACATGGCAGCTGTGGACAGGCAGGTTGGAAACCATGTGAGTGGGGACATAGAAGGTGTGATGGAAACGTGGTTTAGAGCATTGTGTGAGGAGGGACAGGAGATAACCAGAGCCGACCAGGTAAGAGGTGACCATGAGCTTTGGATCTGCTGGAGACGACCAGCTTCCATGACTGAAGGCCATTGGGAACCAGCATAAAGGTGAGAGCAACCCAGGAAGCCTTTGGAAGCCACCAGCAAGACTTAAAGAGGGTCAGGAGGTTGTAGGTCTCATCTCAAGCTGCTTATTAGCCACAAGGACTCTGGCCTTTCAACCAGACTAATTACTGATTGCTCAAAGGATAACACTTCCCACAGCTGCCAAACTTGCTGACGCTGGGCCCTGGATGTCTTCTATTCTGGGAAGGGGGAGTGGAGTCTCCTAGTGTGAACTTGTGGAGCTGGGCAAAGCCACACTGGAGCAGAGATAAAGTCAAGGACAGCTGCAGCTGCTTGGCAATTGTTCAAAATGAGCCACGAGTCAGTGACTTGGCTATTCTGGGACGAGCTGAGGAGCCAGCACTGGGGAGAGTGAATTCACAGCCTGCTCACACATAAATGGACTGCAGCAAGCCCAGACCTGAGCAACGCCCAGCACACAGGCACGTTTGTCAGGGACAACGTTTGACTGGAGACCTCAAAGTCCTGCCCTGGTCACGAGCGAGGAGCTATGGCTGCACGTCTGCCTTGGGATTGATCCACCAGACCTCACAGGGCTACAGCAGGGGAGAGCCACACAGGGTCCCCAAAAGGCACAGGGAGAAACAGCTGCTTCGAGGACTTTTCAACCCTCCAAGTTACTTGAAACTGGGTCAAAGCCTTCGCCTGGGGCTGCTGTATCCAATCCCAACTGCTGCTGAAGATTGCAGTGAACTCAGCAGAGGTTTTCCAAGTCAGAATTTATTGGGGATGGGGTGGATGAAGGCTGTGATATTCCCTGTGAATTTGAAACCAGTGACCAGAGAAATCCTCTTAAATCTTTGCCTAAAGCTGGAGCGTGAGTTGTTTATGTGCTGCATTTCTGAGGTTTTGGGTGGGAGCACTGGGGTGGGGATGCTCTGATGTGCCCCAACAAAGGTCTGTTCCCTGCCTCCAGTATTCCCAGCATGGCTGGGACTGACCTGACCCCACCACACACCCCAGTGCAGGTCACCTCCAGCGCTGCAAGACTCAGATAGACAATTAAGCTCACTGGGAGCTCACCCAAAGGACACCAGGCCTTTTGAGGTCACTCACTGCATATGCTGGAAAGCAGATATGATCTCATTAGGCAAATATTTATGATCAATATTGTCCACTCCCTGGCAATAAGCAGCATCACTTGGAGCAAGAAGCTCTCCAGGGATGGATGTGGGTTGACAGAAGAGCCTGGGCTGAGCATGAACCTCTGCTCACCTGGCTTGAAAACACCTACAATTATCCTAAATATTTTTTTCACGACTCAGCAGGAGATTAATTAGCTGCTTGGAAACCCCAGACATTAATTATTGATTATGCAAAAGATTTTGTTCATCACAGTTGCTGAGCTTGTCAGTGCTGTGGGACAGGATGGCTGAGGACATCAGGATGGAATGGGAGTCTGGATGAGCCCTGGAGAGTGGATTGGCCACTCGCTTCCCATGGTGAGGGCTCTCTGCAAGGTAGAACAGCTCAAAAACAGGGGCTGAGCATGGCAGGGAGAGGCCAACTCAAACACAGCCTGCCCTGAGGGGCAGGGAACTGAGGCAGAGGACGGCATGACCCATCCAGGGAGCAGATCCAGGACTCCCTGCACCCTGGGGCTGATGGATGGGGCGGCCTTCGGGGCGTGCGGCGGGGAGATAATCCAGCATCGCCTCCCCCTCGCAGGGACACGCCGGCTCCACCGCGGCACCCAACACTCTCCGGGAGGAGAGGGGTCCCAGCGGCCCCTCCTGGCCCCGGCTCCCCGGGCAGAGCGAGCCGGCAGGCGCGGGTGGCAGTGATAAACCTCCTGCAACGCCCGGCAATTAATCTTGTGGAGCGGTGAGTCAGAGTCACCCGGAGCTTCCTTCCCTCACCCAGAACCAGCCACGGCCGTCTCCAGAAGCTCTTGGCTCCGGGGACCTGCAGATGCCACTGGGCTCAGGGAGAGGGGTTTTATTTTGTGCTGTGCCATCACTGGGAGGTGCCAGACCCCTCTCTGGATCGCTCATCTGCACCTAAGGGAGATGAGACCCACTGGTATCCACATATCTCCGCAGAGGAATGGGATGCTTTAGTCCCAG
The DNA here is from genome assembly GCA_035583155.1 of Acropternis orthonyx. Lineage (NCBI taxonomy): Eukaryota > Metazoa > Chordata > Aves > Passeriformes > Rhinocryptidae > Acropternis > Acropternis orthonyx. The sequence goes on from JAWWEU010000029.1 coordinate 3,316,569, forward strand.
CTTTTCTGGCCATCAGGAAAGGGAGAGGGAGATGCCATCCTCATGATAAAGCTTCATATAAGGAGGTGTCAAAAGCCGGAGGGGTGGAGGAGACAGGAAGGACTTAAATAAAGCCCCCGGGGAAGGAGTGGGCATGTTTAATTCCCATCAGGAAAATGCCCCCGCACATTTCCCCTCCCCTGTTCTGCCCCCAAATCTGCGGCGCTCCCCAAAGTTTGCCAAGCTTTCCCGGGGAAAAAGCCTCTTCCCGCCTTGCCCTAGGCATGAATGCAGTTTGCAGTTTTAACAGCAGATGTCTCTCCTATTATGATTTATAAAAATGCTTAAAATAAATAATGCAAACATATTTACAGGAATGAATTCCTGCTCCTGAGCGCGTTTGTCACTCGGAGCCTCCCGGAGCAGGAGCGCCTTCGCCGCCTGAGCGCCTCCCGCACAGGCTCCCCGCCGCCCCCCCGGCGGCGCTGCGGCGGCTGCCAGGAGCCCAGGGCAGGGTGGCCAAATCCCAAATCCCAAATCCCCCCCACCCCCAGCGCACCCCCTCCCCAAACCCCGGGCCCGGGCCCACACCGGCGCTTCAATGCGAAGTGTTGTATAATCACCGCGTTAAATATTTAAAATGGTCGCGCAGGAGAGCTGCCCGGCGGTGCCTGATTTCACACATCCTGACAATTTCACGGACCTCTGGGCTTACGTTTCTTGGCAAATAATGAAAGGCGGTGGGAGCCCCCTTCCTCGGAGGGCGCGTTGGGGAGGTTTGCCCTGGCCGCAACTCCTTCAAACGCGATGCGACTTGTGCAGCGCCTCTCCCACCTCCGCGCCCAGCCATGTCCAATGCTTTTAAGCGTGACCTTCGCGCGGGGCGGATGCGGCCGTCACGCCGCCGAGGGGACTCAAAGGCAGAGCGGGGGGCCAGGGAGGGGGGGACACGGCCCGGGGGCAGCTGCTGCTTCCAATGGAGCAACTTTTCCATGGCCGTTCTTTCCCCGGCGTGGCGCACACAAAGAGCCGCCGTACCTGCTGCGGTGATGCGAGTGGCCCAATTACCGCTCCGCACCCAGCCTTGCCCGTTTCCATAGCTTCGCAGCACAGCGCTTCCCTCTCCCGAGGCCACGGGAGCAGGACCCGGCATCTTATCAGCGATCATCCTGCCACGCAGCGCTCCTCCGGGCCCTACCTGCCGACGGCCAGTCTCGCTGGCAACGCAGGATAATATCTTTTCCCACCAGGGCCGTGCAATGATTTCTTCCCACTGTAATTTTGTCTTGCTTCCAAAGAGGCTTTCATAACCGGTGCCAAGGAAGCAGAGCACAAAGCAGGGCAGCTACGGGAGAACCCCGGAGCAGGGGATGGGGTGAGAGGCTGTCCCAGCCTGGAGGACACCCCAAGAGGCTCTGGTGCTCCGGTCCTGCCTAAGGAGGGGCAAGAGAGGACATCTAAAAGGACTAATGGGTCTCCCTGTCCAACCCCCACCTGCAACCTGTGAAGCTGAGACAGGAGCACAAGGAGATGGAGGGCAGAATTTTCCCCCTGATGGGCCAGATCCTGCCAGGGTGAGAGCTCCATGGGAGCCCAGAACCACAGGGCCTCAAAACAGGCACAGAATTTGGGCTGAAAAACCTGGTCCAGAAGGAGAAGGGGTGTTTGTGGCCTCCTGCAGGGGTGACTTGCTCAGGGTCCTGCCTTTGCTCAAGGTCCTGCCTCCTTGTGGGTTGCCTCAGCAAGGAACAGGACCTCTGGGCATGCAAAGGCATGGGGTGTGTCTGCTGGGACCTGTGTCATGGTGGAGAGGCCCATTCCAGGTGGGACAAGCAGGGGAATGAACTGAGTACCGTGACATTTTCCCAGCAAGGATCCTGTGTCCTTCGCCCCCTCAGCCAGAGCCATGGCCAGTGCTGCACATCCCACCCACGCTGCCTCCACTTCTCAGCTCCAGAGCTGGATCCATGGGCCAAGCCAGCAGGGAGAACTACCTGACACAAACAGGTCAGGCCCGTGTCCTGGACAGAGGACGGTGGCCACACTGCCAGCCATCCCACCCAGCACAGCCCAGCAGGGTGGTAGCAGCACGCACGATAAAGGTTGCTCAGCACTCAGCAGCCTCTGGGTGATGACGTAAGAAGAGCAGATTCCATCACATATCCATCCACAACTTCCCAACCAGGCTGGAATTGTTCACACTGATAGTTTATCCACTGAAATCTCTATTTTCAGAGAGACTAATTATTTCTCTCTGGTGACCAGCAGCAGGAGCCAAGGGAACAGCATGAAGCTGTGTCAGGGGAGGTTTGGGTTGGATATTAGGAGAAGGTTGTTCCCCCAGAGGATGGTCGAGCACTGAACAGGCTCCCCGGGGAGGTGGTCATGGCCCCAAGGCTGCCAGAGCTCAGTATGTGCTTGGACAACACTCTCAGGCACATGCTGGAATTGTTGGGGTGTCCTGTGCAGAGCCAGGAGTTGGACTTCATGATCCTTCCAACTCAGGATATTCTGTGATTCCATGATCCTCTGATTTGCAAATTTGGGGTCCATCTGAAAGGACAAGGAACATCTCTTATCTTAGGATAAGCAACATGTTTATTTTTGACTTCTGTGGTATTAGAAGAACTTTGCAACTTTTCACTTGTCATCTAGAAAAGTCATTTATATCAGTAGTGGGGTAAAACCAAGGGCCTCTTGCTGTTGAAGCAACGCTTTTTTTTTTTGTTTCAGAAAGAATATCTTGAACAGTTCATTTTGGGTTGGCCCAAAGTGATTTCTTTCCCCTGGGTTTTTGATTTAATAGCCCAAACAATACAACCCCACTCGTTCTCCCAGCCCAAGAATACTTTTTGCCACCGATCAACTGCCTGCTTGAAATTTTTCATGCCTTGTGGCTGAATCAAACTACATTTTTCTCTCCAAAGTTTAAGCAAAAACTCGTTTCTGAGAAGACAGTTTTTCCCACCAAGCAGGGACCACAAAGCTTTCCCCTTGCCTTGCCTGGAATCAAGAATGAGACGGCTGTGGTGGATCCTGCTACGTTTCCCAAGGAGCTGCACACACATTTGGGTGAATTATCAGCCTCTGGAAATAGTTGTTTGCAGAGCAGTTTGCAGACTGGCAGTGCCACAGGATATGCTCAGCCTCTGGAAAACTGGGATCTTCCAAGGAGCAAAGGGCAGCCCGGCAGCTGATGCCCAAGAAAGGGACACAGGAAGGGTCCATAGGGATGAGATGCTCCCAGCCCTGGTGATGTGGCTCAAGGACTTTGCGAGATGGAGGTGGGATGTGTGTTTTCTCTTCTTTCTTGCTCTTTTTGCCCTCATCTTCCTCTGCCACGTTTGAAAGCTGCACCTGCAGGACAGTTCAAACTCTAGTGAGAACTCACCTGCTTCACACCTCACCACTGAAGCATCATCCTGGATCCCACCTGGGGGCAAATGGAGGTGATGATGGCCTGTCATACATGGACATTGCAGAGATAATTGTTTCCTTCAGGACCTTCCACCATCAGAAGTGATTAATTTCCCAGCAGAGCTCAAGAGTCAGGTGGAGAAGGAAGCAAGGGGCTACCTGGTGAAGGCAAGCAATGGCTCACTGAGACCAAACGAATAAACAGGGCCCTGAAGGAGCAACAGGACAAGACTGACAAACTCAGGAGTGCTCATGTCCCAAGCACAACCCTGTTTTCTGAGCTATATTCCCAAATCGTCCCATCTGCCCAGCCCAGGAGCACCTGGGTGCAGGCAGGACTTGCTGGGCCTGCTGGGCAGTGTGCCTGCCCTTTGGGAGGCTGCAGAGGGCAAGCGCCAGGGCAGGTTTCCAGCTTCCTGTGGCTGCTGCTGGGCTGACACCCATCTGTGCTGGGCAGCAAAGGCACGTCCACCCCTGCCTGCACCCACAGCACCTGCCTCGCCGAGACGAGACAGGCTGTGACCTGATTGTGGGAGGAACAAAAAAGCTCCCAGGCAGCAAATGCACCAGCCCAGGTTGTGCTGGGTGTCAGCTCAGCTCTCCTTGGGTCAGACATGACTCAGGACAACTGGCAAACTCCTCAGAGACAGCCAGAACAGCAGAGACATGGCAACTTAGGTCCATTTCCCTCTTTTCCCTGCCCTCCTGGAGCTCTGCCACCTCCAAGAAGGGAAAAGATGCCCCAAAAATGTGACTAGAATAATAATATGATATTCAGACTGTGGCAGTGGCTGTAACCCAGTTTGAACTCTTCAGCCACAGAAGCCCATCCTGCACTGCAGGCAGCAGGGACAAGGCCAGCCTGGCTGAAAAATCCTCCCTGAAGCCCCAGCTCTCCACCACCAGCCCACTGAGAAGCTCCTGCCAGTTGCTGCCTGCACCCCTTTGCTTGCCCGCAGAGCTTCCCTGCCTGCCTTTTTCCACAGCCCTCAGCCCTTGGCATCCCCATGGTGCTGCAGAGGTTGCTGGCAGTGTCCGTCTGAGCAGATGCTGAAGGAGAGGGAGTAGCCCACATGTGGTCATGTCTGGGAGAGATCCAGGCCCCTGGGTTTGGTCACGTTGGAAAGCAGAGTGAGGGATGTGGATGTGAGAAATCCAGCAGCTCTGAGGATAGGGTGGCTTCATCCACAGGCAGTGAGGGGGTGCCAGAGCTGGACATCCCTGCCTGGGGGCTGTGTCTGGGGATGTCCCCATCTGCTTCCAGCACTTTGGCTCTGAATAGGGCCAGAAACCCTAGGAAAGGCTTCTGTGTGCTGTATCCAGTGGAGCAGGACCACCTAGCCCTCCATACCCCTGGCTCTATTCGCATGGACATCACCACTCTGCACTGACCCAGCTCCAGCACCGCAGAGCCCAGCTGAAAAGTTTCCTCTGGTTTTCCAACCTCAGCACACCACAGTAGCGATTTGGGATGAGGCAGAAGAGCTGCATTGGACTGTCAGCATCCAGGGAGCAGCATCCATGTGCAGCACCCACACGTGAACCAAACATTTCATGTAGGAGTTGTACCTGTTCCAGTCACATTTTTGGGGGCATCTTGCCCCACCTCAGAGATAGCTGGCCTGGCACTTGTCCATGGCTAGAAGGATGCTCCATGGTGCTGTGGGCAGCAGAGGCTTTACCTGAGTCTAGATGGTGCCTATTCCTGGGCTGGGAGAGGGGCCTGAGCAGAGCTTTGCTCTCCAGTCTGGACAAGCCAGCTGTTGTGAGGGAAAGGGGAAGAGCAGAAAACTGGTTGTAAAGAGATGCTGCTGCAGATCTGCTCGACCAGGGCTGTGGCAGCACTGGGATCCATGTTAAGAACTGGCTTTCCCCAAGTTTAGGAGGCTGAGAGATGCATGGAATAAATTACTTGTGACACTGACTCCTACACTTCCAGACTCACGCGGGATTTAGGCACCAGACTCCCAGTTAAGTCAGCGCCAGTTATTAAGGTCAGGAGAAGTCGGGTGGCTAAATCCTATCTGGGGCTGTGGCACTGGGCTGTGCCAGTGTGCAGAGGCATCCTGGTGCTCCGGGGGGATGTGACCCCCCAGCACCACTCCCCAACCACCCAGAGCAGCCTGGGAGCGCTCCCATTGCAGGTTGGAAGTCAAATAAATAAATTATCCATTGTTGCATCCAGTTCATGGGGGTATTCTGGGAGAGGAAAAGGGAGGAGAGAAGAAGGGAGGAAAAGAGAGAAGAAGGGAGAGGGAAGGAGAAGGGAGAGGAGAAGAGAAAGGAGAGAGGAGAGGAAGGGAAGATCTTGCTCTGATCCAGGAACAGCCTGGCTTGTTTTGCTGCTGGTTTCTGAGTGGTTTCACTTATTCCTTTCCTCCTCCACTACCTGAGGTTTCAAATGCTCCAGGGAGATGTCTCCATTAACCACAGTTTTCTTTGGCAGTTATATTTCATTATAGTCTCTCTTCCTGCTAATCTTTCCCAGCTTTTGTTGTTATTTTTGTTACGATGATTTTTCACAAACCCTTTGTTTCCAGCTGTACTTAACCTGGCCATGTCCCTTTAAATACCACAGCCTGGGCAGAATAGGGGATCAGTCCTTTGACAGGAGCTAAAGTCCTGTTTGATCTGGATTAGATGCTGATTTTGCTTACCAGACTAAAGACCGAGGGGGACCACGCAGTGCCTGTGTTTGCACAAACCTGCCTGGTCGCATTCCTCTTCCTCCCCGTGTCCAACCGAAGGGGTGAGCGTGGGGCTGTGCACACAGCTTGAAATCCAAGCGGATAAACGGTCACTTTGTCTGGAGACGTCAGAAAATGGAGGTGGGAGGACGGAGGTGGCAGTTCTGTGCTGTGCTGGAGAGTGGCTCGGGGTGCAGAGCCTCCCCAGGGTGGGAACAGGTCAGCACCCGTCACTGGGATGCCCGTGGGCATCCCACAGCCCTCGGCACTGCTCACCCTGGAGGGCCCAGCACTGTCATGCTCCCTGTCTTGCCACCTGGGACTTAAATGTGGGTGCCTAACAGCCCATCTCACGGTGGGACTGGTAGAATATGAGGGCACCAAGACCTCAGTTTTTTCCCCTGCCCAACAGATTGTGTTTTCTCCACGGACTCCAATCCCTGCTCTGTCCTTTCTCACCTCCCTCTCCTACCTCTTCTCCTGTCTTTTTGTCTCATTCTTCTGCCCAAAGGACAAGTGTTCTCCCTCTGGCTGTGCACTCCCCATCCCCTCATGCCGTGCCCTGACCCCTTCCCCAAGCTCGGTGTCCCCCAACCCCCCCAGAGCACCACTGCCTCCTCAGCCGCCCTGCTGCATCATCCCCTGTCACATTGCTGCTTCTGCTGGAAGGGACCACAGCCAAACCCTGCTCCAGGAGAGGTGACAGGGGCACCAGCCAGCTCAGGCTCTCCATGGGCTGGAGCCGGGGGGGACAGGGAGCCCCCATCACACGCACATACTTGCAGCAAAGCCAATTTATACCTCCCCCTGCGGCTGTCTCGGTGGAAAAATGTCAGGACTCACGGCAAGGCAGCGAACCGTGCTGCTGGTGGGAGCCCTCCCGGCCCGGCAGAGCGGCAGGAGCTGGGGCTCAGTGTGAGGCCAGTGCCTGCACCCCGTCCCCCGCTGCGGGGAGTGGGGAGCACACAAGCCAGATCTGCCCCAGGCTGGTTTCACCCCGCCTGCTCCAGTTAAAAGCACCAGGAAAAACCTGGGGCAAAGCCACTGCCTGGTGGCAAGGAGAAGGGCATCTCTTGCTCAGGGAGTCAGAGTCTTGCTGGGGGAGCATTTCCCACCAGGCTGGTGCCCAGGTCGCCTGGTGGTTGGAGATGTGTGTCCCTGATGGCAAGGCAGAAGGATGCCAGTGGCAGTGATGCCACCAGCATATGAGTGGGAGCATCCGGAGGGTGACAGGGCACAGCGTAGAGGTGCTGAGGTGTGCTGAGCACTCCTGCTCACTGCCAGGGTCCAGCTCGGTCCAGCTCTGCCAGAGAGAGGTGGTGAGGCCTTTACAGGCATCAGTCTCCTGCCTGGTCCACTCCCAGAGCTGGAAAACTAATTCTGCTGGAGGTAGGCAGGGTCATGGCCGTGCCACTGCTAGAGGTATCCCTGCCCACAGCAGATGGAGCTTTAAAAAGCACAGGGCCAGCACGTGAGGTAAAATGCAGAAATTAATGACTGTAAAGGTCAAATGGGATGTGCTGATGGAGGCGTCGGCCCTCAGCTCCCAGGAGTGGGCTTGGCTGACTCTCACTGCTGCGGTCCCAGCCTGCGAGGATGGAAGGCAGGTGGGCACAGGCATCACACACCTGCCCACATCCAAGCCCCCACAGACTCCTCAATGGCAAGGGCACATGAGGAGATGCAGAAACCCCAGGTCACCCAGGGCAAAATGATGCTGTCATGTGCAGGGATGAGAGGGGAAGATTGTCCTGCTGCTGTCTTCTTGTCCACAGGGAACCTTCATGGCCTTGTGGAACACCCTGATCACTGTTCCTCTTCACCCAGGAGGAAGAGAATGGGCAAAGCCAGAAAGCGGGAGGGACCAGATGGGCCATCAAGGAAAAAGAACTTAATGATTTGGGAGGTTTCATCCATGCTTGCCCTGTTTCTATACCCTTCCTGGGTTTAGTATAACCTGCTCTAAGCACTTGTTGGCTCTTGGGTTTGCCTACAACACACTGACCAGCAGTTCCTCCATCCCTGGCAGACCTGCCCAAGGCTTACTTGGGCTCAGGAAGAGGGTCTGTGTGATGGGCCAGACTTCAGGCACTGCGTCCAACCAGCTCAGCTGAAGGAGAAGCCAGTCCAAGGGTCTCAAGGGCTTGGGAGAGGGCGTTCAGTCAGCCCAGCTGCAGGAGAATCCTGCCCAAGGGTCTCAGAGGCAAGGCAGGAGAGGGCACGGTATCCTTCAGGCCCCATGGGCATTTCATCCTCCAGCTCTGGAGCAGAGGTGCAAGGGGAGCTGCAGGACTGGCTGAGGGGACAAGGACAGGGCAGCCTGGTCCTGTGTTCTCACTGCCTGTGGCACCGTCTGGACACCTCCACAATCACCACAACCACTTCCAACATTTTGGTGGGGGAAGACACAACACTGCAGGCTGATGTTTCTCCAGGGCTGTCAGCACCAAAGCCTGGACAAGGGCGAGGCAGGCTGCAGGCTGCAACACCCCAGCTCGGACTGGTAGTTCCTGTCACCCCTGCTAAACCCCTGCTCGGCTCCTGTTGTCCACCCACCATCACCCAAGGGCTGAAGGCTCGCGCCGCGCCAGCCACTGCCTCCCCGCCCGGTAACACCACGTCTTGCACTGAGTAGCCTCCTGCTGCTGTCACAGGCCGACCTATTTCTCACAAATCCTGACTGCTCTGGCCTTAAAACATCTTGACGCAGTGCTGAAACCGGCCTTGGCACGGCAGCCAGTCCCCGATTAAGCGGGAGCCGCCGTGGCTTGGCGTGGGCTTTGCAGCGAGCAGGCGCTGGCTGGGAGAGCAGCACGAATCGGGCGGCACCTGCGCGCTCGTCAGGAATAATCAGGCATTGATCGTGATTAAAAAGAGGGATACCATGGCTCAGCCAGGCTAAATGGTCCTTGCTGCCCACAGCCGTGGGATGCTGGAGGGTGGGGGTCTCTGCCTGGGCTGAAGGAGCTGGGGATGGAAGAGGTGTCCTCCTTCGTGCGAGCACAACCGGCACACCCCAAGCTGTCGTTTGCTCTGCGGGGTGCAGGGGTGGGAGCTGAGACTCCAGACCCAGGCAGCTTCTCCATGGACACAGCACCATGGAGCCGCAGGCAGGATTCCAGCTCTGGTGCACTCTGGTCTCCAGGGAAGGAGGACCTTGGGAGGTTTCTGTGCAGAAACCACCCTGTGATGACTGCAGTGACATCCTGAGCCTCCTGCAGAACGACAGCAGGGCGGCCAGCCAAGGCACTTGGCCAGCTGGAGCCACAGATTTGCGTTGCCTGGGACACAGCTCATCCCTGGGTGGGCTGGTGGGATGCAGGAATGGGTGTCAGCTCCCATCTACAGGGTCCGTTCCAAGGATGCTGTTGGGTAAACATCCTTCTGCCCCCAGCTCAGGCACAGGGAGATCTCAGTGTGGTGGTAGGTCAGGAATTCTGGAAGTCCCAGAGGTGATGCTGATGTCAAGCCTTCATCATGGATAAAGGATATTCCATTGGCTCCTTTTCCCTGAGAAAAGCCCTTTTCAGGCTTGCTGTGGTACAGAGATAATGACAAGCACAGCATCCCAAAGACCTTGTGGGACCCTCCTACCCCATCCCACACCTTGGCGTGGGCTGTTTTGGGGGGAAGAAGCCAACAGAGGGCTCATTCCCAGTGGAGAATCTGCAAAGAGAGGAGGGATCCTTAACCTGAATTTGAAAACTGTGCAAACTCTCAGAAGAACTTCAGCCAAGGTTGGAAATCGGCCCGGGAAGCTCCCATGATGAGTGTGACACAGGGAAGGTCACCTGGCTAGCTGCAGGGAGCAGAACTTGGGACGTTTATTTAGATTAATATTCCCAACTGAGTTGTCCCAGAAGCCTCAGGCTCCAGCCTTGAAGATGATCAGACAAACTGAGCCAAGTCAGATGGGCAGTAGTGAGCATCTCCCTTGGCTGCCCATACCTGGGGACCCCCAGCAGACCTCTTTGGGTCCTGTCCAGTGGCTGTGGGGCTGCCAAAACCCCTGACCAGTCTGGTGTCACCTTAGCCCTGGTCACACTGCGGAGCACCCACTGGTGGCCCAGCTGTGCAGGAGATGCTGGGTGGCTCCAATCCCTGGTGTGGGTCTGACTTGTCCCCACAGCCCACTGGGATTGTGCAGTGTCCCTACCAGTGGCAGATCCCACCGCTCCAACACACTCTACTGGTGGATGGGCGTGAACTGGGTGCCCTCGCAGCAAGCAGGATTCGATGCTCATGGATGTTCCCATCGCACCACTGAGGCCCTGGCAGCCTCCTTGGCCAAGCCCCCGGCCCCTGGCTGTCCCGGCAGCCCCCGAGCCCCGGCAGTGGGATCAGGCTGCCGGGAGGTCACGCCTGGCCGGCGGCGCTCGCGGCGAGCCCGCCATCCGGCTCAGCTGAAGCACATTTTGTTCGGCGCTTCCTGCATCCTGCCCCATCCCCACGCCGGGGGGGCGGGTCAGCCCGGGGTCAGGCTGCTAATTGCAGCCCGGGGGGACAGCGGGATGAGGTGGCTGCCAGCCCACTGTACCAGGCTGAGACCCAGAGGAGGGGGCACGGGATGGGTGACACCCCACAGCTGAGCCCCGCACCCTGCAGTGTGCTGGGGGGTCTCTATGCCAGGACGGGATGTGTTTCTGGTACCAGGGTGGACGTTCCAGCTCCTGCTGCAGCTCACCCAGGAATCCATCTTCTCCAAGCCAGGCCACCGCTGGCATCGCCGCTGGACCAGCCCCGCACCGCAGTCCGGCCTCACCTGGCATCCCTCGCTGGCACCTTCCCACGCCACCAAGGCCAAGCAGGGCTTGGGACACGGCTGAGCCCTCTGTGACAGCATGCCCTAGGGCCACAGGCAGGTTTGGTTGCCCTTCTGCTAACTGTGTTTAATGAGGATGTTAATTAAGAGCGACTCGAGGCCAGCCCTTGTGGTAGCGCCCAGGGTTGTCCCTCAGTGCCGTGCCAAGCTCGTTATCATCATCCCAGGTGCCCTGTGTCACCTGGCTGCCAGCGGGCACCCTGGGGACAGCAGCCCTGGGTGGGGACAGCCCGGCAGAGGGGCTGTGCCTGACGGTGGTTGAGCATGGAGGAGAGGATGGGTTCACCCTCGGGGGATGCCTGAGGTCCTGCCTGGACAGGAGCTCGTTAGGCACGGCTCCAGGCCAGCACAGGCCCATCTGCCTACACACACACCCCGGAGGCAGGGATGCAGTCCGGCACGGGGGTGAGCTGGAAGTGGGGTGGAGGGCACCCAGCACCCCATCTCCCACCTCCCCACCACCCCATCCCACTCCCAGGTAGGGTTTGAACCCCACTCTGTCTCCATCTCCTTCCTTTCTCCCAAACCTGTTTTCCCACATGGGGAAGCCCCTGCTCCCTTTGTCCCCTGCTAATGTCCGTGTCCTCCATGCCAGCACCACATGCCTGCTATGGCTCCCCTCCCCTGCCAGTGCCCTGCCAGTGTGGCACAGTGGGATTTGCCATGCCCCAGTGGCACTTCCCCATCCACTGCTCAGTGCCAACGATAGCCCCAAGCACAGCCCTGTTGGGGGTGACATGGCCAGACCAGGGTGACCTTCCCAGCAGTCCCCAGCCCCAGCTGTGGGTGGGATGAAGCAGCACCCCCCGTGCAGCTCCCCAAGGGCTCAGGGCTGGGGAGGGGGCCCTGCGTGCTGCTCCCCAGGACGCTCTCCCAGCATGGGGTAGGGGCTGGCCCCTCCTGGGTGCCAGGACTGTGCCTTCACACAGCCCCAACCCTTAGCCACAGTTGTAAAAGGAACAGCCAGACTCCTTTTTCCCATAACACCCTCCACCACATTCCTGCTAAGTGATTTCGGCTGTTGCCCGAGCAGCACGAACTGGGAACCAGCTCACAGCAGCCCCTTGCCAGTGCCACCCTGGTCGGAGCCAAGCTGGGAATGCCACTGCTGGGGGCACAAGCAGGCTCTGTCTGTCCCCCCAGGCCTGGAGCTTTGTCCCTAGCCATGCTGGCCCAGCTCCATTGCTGTCACCACGTGCTCCAGTCATTCCCACAGGCACCCCTGGGCTCAGGCACTGGTGTGACTGGGGTGCCTGGGTCTGGGCTCCAAACACCTGAGTGAATGGTGCTGGAGAGGGCATTTGGGGCAGTTTTCCCCAAGGACTTTGTGCTCCATCCCAGCAGGTCGCTGCCAGACAGGGACAGAGCTTATGCACGGCCGTCATGCACCGCCGAGTGCACATCTGGCCAACAGATGCTGGCCCAAACGCTGGCTGGAGCTGGGGACAAAGGCTCCTGCTACCTCCTCCCAGCAAGGCAGAGCCTGCACTGCCGGGTACAGCCGGATCTACCTCTTGCCAGGCTGGGATGACCCTGGAGAACCTCCTGGAGGCTGGAAGGAGGTACCCAGCCGACCTGCCCAGCATGATGCCCAGCACAGCACCCCAGGTACCAACGGTGAGCATGATGGTTTGTCCCTGGTTGAGCTCTCCTTGTTGTCCCAGACAGCTCCTGCTGACCCAGAGCCAGCACAAGGCCAGTCTGGAAAGCCATCCAGAGCCCACTCACCTTTGGGAGCTCGTTGGAGGCTTGCCTAAACAAAACCAGCCTTGTCAAGGTTCTCTGTGACCCATTAATAATATTCTTTAACCAAAACAAATGGCATTGGCGCTGCTGGGTAAAACTCCAGGCAGGTCAAGCCGGGAAATATCCCTGGGAGGAGCCGGGCTGGCTTAGCCCAGCCACTGCCGGGATTAACTGCGGGGATTTAGCAGCCAGGGCGACTCCAGCTCGGCTCATCACACCGTCCCACCACGCTCCGGCAGGACCGCGGCGCGTGGGCAGGTGGGGGCAGAGGGACCCCGGCCACCAGCGCCGCTGGGGGGCCCTGGGGGGCTGGACAGAGGGGTGGGAGAGAAATAACCAAGCTGGAAATCGTGACACAAAACATGCATTCATTTTATTCACAAAAACAGCCTGGATCGCTAAAACATTACAAACAGCATTTCAATTTAATGATGGAGAGAGAGCTGGAGAGACGGGGGGTGAACAGAAGAGAAATATCACTTTGCGTAACTGCTTCAGCACAGGTCCTGCAGTATTCTGGTTTATTTTGATTTTTTAACTTCCATAAGTTTACAAAAATTACTTCTAGGAGTAAACCATTGCAATTAGGAGGATTTTCTGTACGCAGCATTTCTGGTTCTATATTAATAAACTAACAATGACTTTTTTTTTGCCTTTTTTTTACTCTTTTTTTTTTCCTTTTTCTGAATTCCGCCAGTTGTGTAGCAATTGTTTTCTTCAACCTTTGATACCGACCCTCTTGTGGGTTAAACTTCCAGAGGTGAATGGCGAGGAGAAGGGATACTACATCGCTTTAAACATATTCTCATTTATAAACATGAAGTTGAGGCATTCTAGAAACTATCCACTCTATTGTATGATGGGAAAGAATCAAATAAAAAGTATAAATGAGGGTGCAATTAAACAACTGTGCTAAATTACAGTAGTGCTTATTAGTAACTAGATTTTAAAAGGTTACTGTAAATTTACATTCCCTACACAAGTACTGCATCTTTCACACATAAACAACATCAACACCAAAACACAGAAAGAAACTGATTGTCCATACTCTGTCTATTAAGTCTTGGTACTTTACAGATCCATTGTTTTTTTCTTTTAATTATTTTTTTTTTGTTTTTTATTTGAAAAGCAGTTAAATGTCTGACTAGGACTCGAAGATGTTAAAACGAACGCAAAAAAAAAAAAAAAAGAAGAAAAAGAAATTATAAAAACAGGAATGAGATTTGCGAGAAAATATTTTTGGTTCTAAAGAGACACAGGTGCATCCATTCATTTCAGCCAAAAATCCCTTGCCTGAGACAACACAAGCAAGCAGTGACATTGCACTTGGATGACAGAGCTTTGGGATTCCCGTTCCTACTGGAACCATCTGAACGCGGCTCCTGTAGGAAGCATCACCTTCTGGAAAGGAAGAGAGACAGGGAGGGGGGACAGAAGAAGAAGGGACAAGGCATTAGGTCGGGTCCGGCACAGCCACGCGGCACTAGGGTTGGGCACCCGCCCCTCACCCCAGCCTGGCACCCCGCTCAGCGGCCTCGGGACGGACTCAGCCCGGGCTCAGCACCTGCCAGTGCGGCCGTGTGTCCCTAGATTTCCAACCCAGGATGCCAGCTGGAGGGAGACTTGGGGTCCCCCGACTGCCAGCCTCCCTCCCTGGCAGGCCATTGTTCCCGCATTCCCATGTCCCCAGGACAATGGCACAGCCCCCAGCTTCCCCTCTGGCCAGTTGCAAGCACAATGAGGAGTTGGCAGGACAGCCCCCTTGGTGCCAGCCCCGCACCGTCCCTGCTATGGAGGGACAGACAGACACCCAGAGGACAGGAGCCCAGCCAACAAATGGGTTTAAGAGTGCATTTAGATGGAAACTGAGCAAGGGAGTGAGCTGGACAGGCTTGGGGACACCAGACAGGGAACTGCTCGGGACACAGGGAACATCACCCCCAGCCTCAGTGAACAACCTTGACCCCAACAGAGCAGCCTCAGGCACCACCTCTCAGCACAAGGAAGAGGGATAAGTCCCAAAAGGTTCAAATCCACAACCAACAAAGCACCCAACAACAGATAAGACCTCTCTGAAGCCACCTCCACTGTGGTCCCTGTGGCAGGAGAACCAGGGATGTTTCCCAGCTGGGTGGGGTGGAAATCCCATGCAATGTGCATGAGAACATGGGTGGAGTATGCAAGGACCACAACATCTCTCAATGCCAACAGCCTCCAAGGAAGGCCAAGCCATGCCAGACAGCCACACCTCAGAGGGCTCTGCATTAGGCTCCTGCATCTCCAACAAGCAAAGGACACCAGTGGGAAACAGGCCACAGGCTGTGGTGATGGGCTCAGGACAGCAGACTGGGCTGCCACAGGGTGGTGAGGGACACAGCTACACCCAGCCCCAGCTCCTGGTGTTGATCCCATGTACAGGGCTGGGACACCTCATGTAGCATCCCAAGAGTCAAACCCACACCACATTTTTGTCCCTAACCCCACACAGGAGTCAGACTCACTGGGATCACTCAGGATCTCACTGGGTCTGTCTCTTGGACCAAGACACCCACCAAGCCTCAAGGAGTAACCAGGGCAGCATCCTCCCCATCCCTTCAGGAGGGACCCTGACATGCTCACAGGCACCACAACCCAAACATGGGGCTTGGGCAAGGGGAGGGGGTTGAAGGGCTGGAATGGGCAAGAGCTGGTGGTGCCCACCAGGCTGCTGACAGATCACACCTGCTCCTGCTCCCAGCCCATGTTGGGTCCTCTGGGCAAACTGAGCTGGGGCAGTCACAAGTTGAGGGCATCACCCCTTCCCCACAGGTCTCTGTGACACCTAATCAGGCATCTGGGAAAGGCCCAAGCGCCTCTGCCCAACCACGCACAGGGCTGTGGCACCGCACACCACCCACACTGGATCCCACTGGAGGCACTGGATGCAGAACAGACAGGGCAGAGCATGGTGGACTCTCCAGCAAAGGCCATCAGATCCATCATCTCAGGAGAGAGGAACAAGGGGTGACGGGGCTCCTTATGGGTCTGAAAGGAGATGTCTGTCTGCTGCTTCATTATTAAAGGAAGATGGACAACCAGTTCTAATGTGGATGCCCAGGGTAGATGCCCCTCATCACAATCACAGACTCACAGAATGGTTTAGGTTAGAGGAGACCTTAAAGATCATCTCATTCCAAACACCTGCCACCGTGGGGACACCTTCCACTGTACCAAGCTGCTCCAAGCTCCATCCAATCTGGCCTTAAACACTTCCAGGGATGGGGCAGCCACAGCTCCTCTGGGCAACCTGTGCCAGTGCCTGAGCCCCCTCATCACATTTCTACCTTATGTCCAACCTTAATATACCCTCTATCAGTTTAAAACCCTCACCCCTTGTCCTCTGTGGTGACAGTCCCTCTGCGAGGCTGATGTGAGGGTGGCAACAACCCTCACTAGCACTATCTGGGGCACCAAGGCACTTCACCACAGCTTCTCTGGATGGAGAACAGCTCTGTTGAGTCAGATCCCAACTATTCATGGCCTTCATGTGACCTACAGCTCTGCACACAAGCCCAGGGTGACCTGTCCAGCATTAGCCAGGGTTGCTGAGGCTGGAAGAGCCCAGAGGAGCCTGGTCAGTGCAGGGACATGCTGCTGCCTGCTCCAAGCATCTTGACCTGCCTCGCCGGTCTTGGAGCTCCAGGCAGCCACCACCACAGTGGGACACCAGCAGTAACTGGTTATTCGGGCTCTGTAGATGTGCAGATAAAGATTAACGGCAGCTGAGGGATTTAGCCCGGTTTTTTATGCCGCCATAAAGGTTTAATTCTATTTTTTTTTTACTGCTTGATTTTAGATCAATGTTTAATCACAGCTGCGGTCCCTGTTTGGGCTCTCCTGTCTGGGGACGTTCCCCTGGATGCAAAGGGTTGGCAGGACAGAGCCACTGTCCTTCTCCCAGGCAATGCCACCACCTCCACAGGCAGGGATGAGGCTTCACTGAGGCCTGTGAATGTTTCAGCTCCATATAAAGGGCCACTGAACGGCCCCTTCTGTCCCAGTATCAAGTACAATGGTGTGATGTCACCCCACCAGGACCAGCAGTCCATGTACCTACCTCTGCATCCTGGCCCTCTCCAGACCAGTCTCCACCACAAGGCAGGTGCCAGTGGTTGCCCTACAGTTGGCCCAACACAACATATGACCAAGGCTGGTTGACACAGGGTTAGGTTTAACAACCCAGCCATTGACTCAGGTGACCCTGGGACATAAGCCGGGGTCACACTGTCCCTGTCCCAGCCACAGTCTTGTTCAGTTCTATCAAGGTCAACACACAGTGCAAGTGGATATTCTGAGAGAGGGGAGGATCTGTCCTGAAAAGGGGGTGGTGATGTCCTGGAGCGACCCACATGTACCCAGGCTTCCACCCGCAGCAGCACACCCTCTCTCTTCAGCCCCAACACACCTATGGTTGTGCCCAGGGCGGATGGGGACTCACCTCAGGTGGGGTCCCACTCTACCACATGAAGAGCCCTATTTCAGTGGCCCCAGTTTCCCAGCCAGCTGTGAGATGGAGAAGCCATGGGTGACTATTTCATGGGCTCCTGGTGCTATTTATCACCCTCAGGACCCAGCGCAGCACTGGGAGAAGGGAGCGACTCCTCCAGCTGCTGCGAGCTCTGAGTCTATTGACCCGCTTTAGGACTCTTTGGAAGAAATGAACTTTTTTTTTTCCCTTTCTCCCTTTTTCCAGATCACTGACTCAGCAAATTAGAACAAGAATATAATTTAGCAATACAGCGGTTTTTGAAAGACACAGTCCCCCTCTCCTCTCATCCCCACCGCCCAAATAGATTTTTTTCCCCCTTCAGTATTCATTCAGAGCTGATGCTAATTGAAAAATGTAGAACGTGGCTAAGGAAGCAGCAGGTTTTGGTTGCATTGGGACCATCAGAGGATGGGCAATGCCTTCATGCCAGGATGCATGACCCAGCTGATGCCCAGGTGACTTTTTCGCCTCTCGGGACAGCTGATGGTGGGATCAGCTCACAGAAAAATCAGGCCTGGCTTAAGCATAACACGCTAGGGACCCTGCAGACAGGCCTTGGCCCAGAGCATGAGTGTGCGGCAAGAGGCAGGTTCTGCCAGAGTGGGGTGCCCATGGAACACCCCTGCACTGCTGGCACCCAGCCCTCAGCCACACCACACCACCAGCCCACGGCCTCAGCTGAATTTCAGACCCGCAAAATGACTGGCCTTTCCCTGTGGTTCCCACGTGGATGTCACATGTCCCTGGTGGATTTGGCAAGGTGACACCCCAGCTCAACAGCTCTCCTCCAAAGTCAAGGGCAACATCCACAGGTGGACCATGGTGGACAGTGACAGCCCAAGCACCATCCCAGAGCCTCACACCAGGGCACCCCCAGGAGGAGCAGGGGTGCTCCCAGCTCCATCAGGTGCTGAAGCAGATGCACTGCCAGTGGGGACTGCAGTACCACAACCACTGGGAAATCCTGCTGGTGCCTTACAGACTCATCCTGACCACCCCAAATGGATGCTGGTCCAGGGAGACCCGGCACAGCCACACCACAGGGGATGCTGCCCAGTGCACATTGTAGCAGTTCACCCCCAAACCAGTGACTGCTGTGCTTCTGGCTCAGAGGGGAGTGAGCTGAGGGGCTGGGCTCTGGCTGCACCATGGCCATGGGTTTCACCATCACCAATTACCCTGAGCTTTGCCCCAAAAAGTCACCTCCTGCTTCCCCACCCTCTGGGGTGAGATGCCACTCCCCAGCTCAGGGAGCTGCCAGGACAAGGGATGCCATCACCAAAATCCCAGCAGAGCTCCACTGCTGTCTGTGCCTGCAAAAGGAGAGTGGAGCCCAGCGTGCCCAGGGACACCAGGGAGAGACCCCAGCCCTCCCCCCTACACCAACCAACCCCAGTATGCAAGGTGGGGCGGGGTCTGGGGGCAGTGGGCAGGGAATACATCCCACTGTGAGAGCTGTTAATGGAAAAGGGAAAAATAAAAAAAAGTAAGAAGTACCAGGTGTTTTATTATCTAGGGCAAGATCCAAACCCAGGAGCGCAGCCCAAGGAGGGGTTAGGGTGCCTGAGAGGGGCCGGTTACCTCCAGTGCTGCAGAAGGCTTCTTTTTGAGTTCTTCACATTTTCGGAATTTGCAAATCTGGTGGCCAGTTTTGCGATTCCTACAACTGCTGCACTGCTCGCAGTTTATCCGTCTTCGGCAGGGCGGGCACATGCCGCATCTTTTCCGTTTCTTTTTCCCCGAATTGATGGCAGATGCCAACTCATTCTGCATGGGATACTCTGCCAAGCCAGCCATATGGAGTGCGCTCTCTGCCAGAAACACGCCGGCAGGGGTCATAATGAAAAGGCCTGGGTTGATGGGAAAAGCCCCCAGGTAAGGAAAATCAGAGGGGCCGTTCATTGTCTCTGCAGCTGAGACTGCCTCCATGTCAGAGATACCAGTCCCGTGCTCGCCTGCTAGAGGAAGATGCTCCTGTACCACTCTTTTGAGCATTTCTGTCGACTGAGCAAACTGTTGGAGAGCGGTCTGTCCTTCTGAGGAGAGCTCCGACATCCGGTCTAATTTGCTCAGCATACTAGAGATGTTTTTGTGCTTTGAGGTAGAATGACTTTTATCCACAGTCGCATCGTTGCCATTAGCTAAGGGGTTGCCTTTCTCTGAATGTTCGCTTACCGAGCTGCTGCTACCAAAGGTGGAATAGTGGGAGAGTGGACGGGACTTCTTAAGACTTTTGTTCAAAGGTTCACTTATTATTCCACTTTTGTTCCTCCTCTCGGAGTTGACAGGGGGTTGAGAGTCATCTTGGTTATTTTTTTCCGTCTCTGGCTTGTTCCCAGTGTCTTGATGGGAGCCCGAGTTTGACATGGTGCTCGGAGCACGACAGCAAAACCAAACCCAAAACTAAAAAAAAAAAAAAAAGGCCAAAAAACCCCCCAAAAAACCCAACCCACCCCCAAAGCCAAAGACTCCCCAAAGCCCTTGTGGTAGCACCAGCCCGCCGGGCACCGGGGACGCTCAGATGGGAAGGCGCATCAATGGGGCGTCTCCTCCCGCGCCGGCTGCGGAGGACTCAGGGCGCCCTCAGTGCACAGACATACTCTGCGGCTCTGGGACACACCACGCGGCTCTGGAAGGAGAAAAGAAAAGAGAGTTAGCGCTGGCAAGAGCCAACGGGCTTTTCAAAGCGGCTCTTCCTCCCCCTGCCATGAAAGTCTCAGCGCCGCGAACAAAGGAACTCCAGGGAACGGACCACGGTGGAGATCCGTTCCGCTGCTCTCTAAAAGGGTCGTCATCCAGACAGAAGTGGGGGGTCACAGGGGAAGTCCTGGCCTGGTAGCAATGGCACTCTGATGTTTAAAGACTCTCTGTGCCTGGCTCTCCTCCCCCAGGGACGGCAGCCCCAGGGAAGTCACGGGGCTCATCTCCTGCTCCGCTCCAGCGGCGTGCGGCCCCACGCCGGATGGGACCGCAGGCGCCAGCGGGACGCTCCCGAGCCAGGAGCTGGAGCTCATGCAAGGGGCACCTGGTTCCCACCCTGCCTGTGTCCCCCAGACGGGTGCCATGGAGGCAGCATTCCAGCTCCCATGGCACTCGGTGATGCTGCTCACCCAGCTCAGGCTAGGCTGCACCCCTCACCCTCCTCCTGCTCCTTGACCTCCTTCTCCTCCTGGTTCGTGTCCCTGGGACAGCACTGGGCAGGGGAAGGAAGCCACATGGAGAGTGCCCACCTCCAAGCCCCACAGGGATCCACAGCACCCTCCTCCAAACCCCACCAAGAGCTGCAGTGTCCACCTCCAAATCCCACTGGGAAGCCATGGTGTTAATCTCCAAGCTCCGTGGACAGGCTGGTGCCCACCTCAAAACCCCACCAAGAGCTGCAGTGTCCACCTCCAAACCCCACAGGCAGTGATGGTGTCCACCTCCAAACTCCTCCAAGAGCTGCACCGTCCACCTCAAAATCCCATAGTCAGCCATAGTGTCCATCTCCAAAGCCCACCAAGGGCTGCAGTGTCCACCTGCAAACCAACCAGGATGCTGCAGCATCCACCTTCCAAGCCCCATGAGGAGACACAGCATCCAAATTCAATCCCATAGGGAGCCACAGCTTCCACCTCCAAGCGCCAGTGCTGACCTCCTGCCATGCCCCAGCATGCCCAGCCCACGTGCCCTGCCGCTCCAGCGGTGACAGCGAGAGCCTTCCTGGAACAGACTCTATGCCACTGTCCCCGGGGCAACTCCGGGGCAGCTGGGCCCAGTGTGGCTGCAAACACTTGTTGTTGTGAAATTCCTCCTCCTCCTCCCTCCCGAGCACGCACGCACGCACAGGCACCGCCAAGTAATCAGGCTTTAGAGGAGAAAAGCTGCAGGGCTTAGTGGAGCAGGAACCCACATCCCCACCCCGGCGGCAGCTGGGGGAGGGCGGCACTGGGAGGAGGCCCCTCGCCTACCCCATCCCTCCACCCCGGCTATCCCGGCGGCCTTCTCTCTGGAGTCCGGGCAGGGATGTGGCCATGTGCGGAGAGCCCTGCTGCGACACTCGCTCCTGCGCAGGGGTGATGCAGCAGAGCGAGGAGCATCCCTGCGCCCCCCACGCCCCACTCCTGCTCATCCATCACCCTTCGCGTCCCCATCTCCAGTTCAATCCCAGGAACCCTGTGAAAGCCCAGGGCTCTTTCCCACGGACACGGCTCGGGCGCCGCCGTTAAAACGCCGATGGGGGCAAGGTCCTTGCGCCAACCACCGCGGTACCGGCTGCGGAAGCAGCCCTGGTGTCTCACCCCGGTGCCAGAGCCGGCTCGCCCACGGAGAAACCCCCCCCGCCCTGGCGCTGAAAACCGCTTGCTTCAGCTGCTGCGGGATTTAAGATGCAGCGCGGATCGATGCAGGGCTTGGGCTCCAGCCGGGAGCTCGCCAGGCCACGTGGGGAAGGAGGGCTGCGGCGGCAGGATGGGCTGCCCTTCCCCAGCTCCGCGCCAGGCAGGGGGATGCTGGGTGGTGGCGAGGTGGGGTACACCCTAAACGGGTCAGGGGGCCTGGGAGGGTGGGCGAGCTGCTGCCATGCAGCTGAATCACCCATCGCCTCTGCCGGGGAGGTGGGGGACCTGTGCTTGGGGACCTTTGGATGGGTCACACCTTAGTGCCGAAAGCAACGGGCGCTGGGGCCGGAGCGGGGAGCGCAGCAGGAAAAGCACCGGACGGGAGGATGTGAGATAAAGCGCCCGGTGGTGTTATCTCACGCCTGCCCGCAGCCGCCTTTCCTGCGGCCCTGCGCCTCTTCCGCCCGGCTCCGCACCGAGCAGGGACCCCAGCACCCCGCTGGATCGGCCCGGGGTTTGCCACCCTGCCCGCTCGCCCTGTGGCACCGCAACCGCCACGCCATGGGGCTGCCAAGGGGGGTACGGGGGTCTCCAGCCACACCTTGCATCACCGTGGCAAAGAGCCGAGTGGTACCCATGTAGGGCTCAACACCACAGCGATGGGTCCCCACAGCCCCATGGTGGGTCCAGGTGCCAGAGTGGGGACAACACCAGTTGAAGCCATGCCATGGTCACCATCTCCACCGGTTCTCATCTTCCTCTGCAGCCAGCCAGATCTGCCAGCCTTCCCTGGCTGGTCCCAGCATGCCACACAGCATTTTTGAGCCCCCCACTCACAGCCTCTCCCCACACCCGGGCGATGGCTGCAAAGCCTGGCACAGGGCCCCCCTGAGCACCCTGTGGTGGGAGGCACTGTGGGACAAGAGCACCCCACCGCCCACAGGGACACCGGGCACACACCAGTGTGGCCCCGCTCAGCCCCAGAGGCGCCAGGCAGTGCCCGCTGTTGGCATGGGGTGCTGCACCGAGCGGTGCCGAGCTGTGCCGAGCTGTGCCAGCGGCACCACTGCACAATCCCACCATTGTCCCGGCCGCTGCTTTGCCTCCGCCAGCTCCCACCATCTGCAACCACCCGGCGCTGCCCTCCAGCCCCCGGGGCCACCGTGGCGGCAGGCGCCGGACACCGCGGCTGTGCCAGCTGGGATGGGTCTGTCCCCACACTGTCCCCTCCAGGGGACCCACGTGCTGGGGGTGCCTACCTAGTTTGCACAAAAGGGGGGTGCCCCCACTCTGACGCCACGGGACCACCCAGCACAGCAGGCATCTCTGCTCCTCGCCAGCCGCTGCCCGGCCCCATCGTTAATTGCAGCGGGGGGAGGAATTAATGATCTTAATCCCGTCTTTATGATTGACCCGAGTAAAGACCGCGAGGGCCCGCCTGCCTTCCCGTTCCTGCCCCTTTTCCGGCCCCCATCTCTGGGGAAGGCGCCGAGCAGCGTCATCTGGGTCCCTGTCAGAAGGTGCTTAGTCCCAGCCATGGCATTAAGGGGCACGTGATGGGCTCCCTCGCCCGGGTCTTTGCATGGGGCAGCTTAGCAGGTTGGAGGGATGCCAGGGTTCAAGGGGACACCACCAAGGTCAGGAGGCCCCAGTCCACACCCAGGGGGTTCCCAGTCCTTCACAGGACACTGCTCCTCCCCTGCAACCAACCACCTTGCCAGGTCCAGGGGGGGCCCACAGGGTCTGAAAGTCAGATGTCCCAGGGTGAGGGACAGCACCCATAGAACAGGTTGCCCAGAGAAGCTGTGGCTACCCCATCCCTGGAAGTGTTCAAGGCCAGGTTGAATGGGGCTTGGGACAATCTGGTCTAGTGGAGGGTGTCCCTGCCCATGGCAGGGGGTTGGAAAAAGATGATCTTTAAGATCTCTTCAAATCCAAACCATTCTATAACTTCCATGGGTCACTCCAAAGACCTGCCTCCCATCAGCCTGGGATGCTCAGATGGAGAGGGCAGCCATGCTCTTCCGTGGTCCTGCTGCAGGGAAAGCAGGGTTCTCCTCTCCCTGGATTTTCCCCCAGCTCTCAGCACCACATTACCCTACATCCCCCCTCCTCTGTCCTGAGGCTCCCTGCACACCGCACACAAGGGACTGTGCTGCAATAGTCCTAACAACTCCAAAACAAATAAAGGTTGCAAAAAAATCATCTCTGGTGGTCCAGCACCCGGAGAAACCCCTGCCAGCCAATGGACTGAGAGTCCCCCCAGTTGCAGGCACCATTCACTGTCAGTGGGGAGCAGGAGAGAAGCTTCGCTTCTCCTAAAAAAATGACAAGCTGCAAATTCCAGCCGGCTTCCCAGTGTTTTCCCTGCATGGCTGGAAAGCCATCAGCTCCGGCCGACCTAAAAAGTCTCATCTTCAAGAGAGAACTTCTGCTTTCCTTTAATTTTAAATAAATCACCCTCCTCCCGGAAAAGCCGCTGGTTGGTCAGCCGTGCACAAGCAAGGCGTAAAGGGAGCGGAAAGCAGCAAAGCTGAAGCCGAGCTGCTCCCGGGCTCCGGAGACAAAGGCAGAATATCAAAATTCGCCTTTTTTCTAATCCCTGGGCGCTGGGTGGGCACCGGGGGCGGTGGCTTTGTCCGCCCACAGCAGACGGAGGATGAGGACGGAAGGGACCCCGGCATCTTTTCAGCCTGGAGAAAGGCTGTAATTGTCCCCTCCGCCGTGTTTTTGTCCCCACTTCCTCCCCCTTGCTGGGCAGCCGCCTGCCCAGCATGGCCCCCACCCCCCACCACCATCACCATCACTCCCTGGTGATGGATGGATAGAGGGAGGGACGGAGGGAAGGAGGGAGGGAAGGAGGGAGGGAGGGAGGGATGGACAGATGGACAGACTCAGCCATGCCACAGACAGACTGAAGTAGGATGACCACCACCAGCATGTGCCCCTCTCCAAAGTATCCCAGGTGTAGGCTGAGGGAAGCTGTGCAGTGGGAGGTACCTTTCCCTCACAGCTCCAGAGGGGCTGAAGGTGGTCCCTGTGCTCCTCAGCCATCCTGGTCAACAGCAGACAGGACCTTGGGATGGCCAGGAGCACAGGACCATGGTGGGAGCCATGCATGGGGAGAGTAGACACCCTGGAGGCATCCTGGTGTCTGAAAGACACCCTGGGATGAGACACCCAGCATGTAAAACAGGACCACAGCCCTGTAGCACCGTTGTGAGTCAGACGGTCCAGCTGCAACCCAGGTCAAAGGCTCAGGAAAACAAGTACCACCAGAACAAGGTCCAAAGCAGCTCCGACCCCAGCACCACAACACCCGACTCAGCTCCCAGGTGCCCCATTTCCACAGCACAGTCAAACTTGCTGCTCCCTCCACCAGGTGACACAGGCCAACTGCAACAGGAGGTGATGTCTCATTGCAGGCTCACCGGCCAGATGTCTAGCAGCAGATGAACCAAGCGAGAAATCAACCCGTGATCTCCCAGGGCTGAATATCCCTGCAGGGCACCCATCCAGGGAGAACACGGTGCTTGATAAACAGGAATGCCCGGAGGCAAAGACAAGGATGTTGTTTGCAAGCCATCACCTCTGTCAACCCAAAAGCCCCCAAGCTCTGCTCTTTGAGTTCATCCTCCCGAAAACTGGCCCAGCTAGAAGATCCACTGCTGGAGTGCCATGGTGGTTACCATCACCCACCACCTTTTCTGCAGACATCAAGAGAGGACGCCCAGGCCTGGGGGAGGTTTGGGCAGTGCTGGGAATGCTCAGGCTCACCGTGGGCAGCTTAAGGAGCCGGAGGTATGACAGGTCGAGGTATGACAGGTCACCAGATGGGCAACTTGCACAGACATAGTTCATCTCCCATGCTCCAGAACATCCTTCGAAGGGCCAGTTGTGGCAGCCGCTCTGCTTGTCTCTGCTGCCGAGGTGGCACTGAGGGACGTTAAGAAGCCAACTCCTGAATTAAAAAGGCTATGGAAGATTAAATCCAGCATCTGGAGTTTGCCCTGGAAGCAGATGGTGAATCATCATGGTGCACAGAGTGGCTTTCACCGGCCTCCTCCTTGCAGGAAGCCGCTCAGCCCCGGTGACAGCCCCCAGGAGCGGCTCCAGACACACACACAGCCCTGGCCAGCGAGGGCCAGGATATGTCCTGCCAGGTGCATCCTCAGGAACTGTATGGCAAGGCCATGTCACATGCTGCCGAGCAGGCAGGAGGTGATGCCACCTCCCCAGGTAGGCTCCCTACACCAGGGATCCAGCAAGGGCATATTTTTTCCCTGATGATGGTGGGTTTTCTCATGTAACCCCATGGCTGTGGAGACCTTCCCAACCTGCCAGCATGGCAAACGCCCCAGAGCCTATCACCAACATGCCCTGGACTTCCAAGGAGGTTACCACTGTGAAGAGGACAAGGATGTCCCCAGAGACACCACTGTCTCCATGCTCTTCCTTGAACCCCACCCTGTCGCCCTGGCACAGCTGGAGCCACCCTTGTGGGCACCAACCTGTGCCTGGGGCTACCCCAGCCAGGAAATGTGGCTGCGTCCTGCCTCCACAGGGTGGTGGTTACGGATTAAGGAGTCTTAAATGTCAGACGACCAGGCGCTCCCCGGAAATCCACTTATCTCCGCTGCCACTCGGAGCGGCCAGAGCCGGGCGGTTATGGAGATAACGCGATTTGAAGCGTCCACCCGAGCATTGCAGGGCTGCGGGTGCCCTGCGGACAACGCCAGGCACCTCCTCCCCTCCTCCGCTCGCCCAGCTGCTGCCCAGAGAGCCGGGTGACGGCCGCGCTGCTCAGCCCGGGGGCTGCACCCACCTGCGCGATCGCCCCCCCCTCCCCAATTCCGGGGGATGCGGGAGGCTTGGCAGCCTCGGTGCTCATCCATCCCCCCCCCCCCGTGCCAAAGCTGCACCAATTCGCTGCCCAAATCCTAAAACGACTGTAACTAAAACCTACCAGATTGAGCCTGGGGAATGGCACCCCCCTTACCCCCCCCGCCCGCCTCTCCCCCCCTCTCCAAATGGGATTGAACAGATCTGCTCTCGCACGAGCCCAGCTCGCAGCCAAGCAGCATCTGACATTCACGCGCCGTGGCACGGCTCTGCCGCTCGCCCACTCCCCCCGGCTTGGCATCGCCCCGGAGATGCGCCATCAATCCCAGCCCAGCAGAACCCCCCCGTCCCCTGCAAAGCACTCCCAGATCCTCCTGAGGGACTCCAGCTCTGTGGTCCAACTAGTTCCCGATGTTCTCTCCACCAAGTGAGGTCCCTGTGGTGATTCAGGGCTGTGAGGTTCAGGGGACCAGCCAAGACGAGCCCAAGGCACTGGGGACAAGGGGCAGATGCCAGCAACAACGGGCATCCCTGCAGGACCCCCGAGAAGCTGGGGGCAGCCCAGGGATGGCTTTGCCCTGGGGAGACCCACACACAGCCCGCCCAGGCCAAGCTAAGACGTGTGAATCACTCCGTTAACAGATGGGGTGATTACAGCATCAATTACTGGGGGTCTGACCGACAACCAGGTCATGGAGAGACCCACTGGCAGGTGCAGAACGACAAGAAGTTAATTAAAAATAAGGAAAAAAGTTGCAGGCACAGTTGCATGGCAATACTGGATGGCAAAGAGCCCCAAAACCATCAGTGCCACCTTCGATGGTGCTCCAATCTATTCCTGCCGCCTTCAAGTGCCACCTCCAGTGGTGCCCAAATCTATTTGTGCCACCTCCAATCGTGCCCAAATACATTAAGTGCCATCCCCAAGTGCCACCTCCAGCGGTGCTCAAATCTATTTGTGCCACCTCCAAATGTCACCTCCAGTAGTGCCCAAATCCATCAGTGCCACCTCCAAGAACAGCTCCAGCCTGGAAAGGTCCCCCTGTGCTCCCAGCTCTCTCAAAACCTCATCACTCCACATGCCACCAGGCAGCTCTGTGGTGGGGAGCACAAACCATGGGGCTGCTTCAGATCCCAGGAAAGCTGGCGGTGGGAAGGGCCAGTGCACCCATGCCAGGATCACCACTTCAGAGTGCCGAGGCCAGCTCAGTACATGTGAGTTTGGCCATTAATGGGTGTTGGGGACCTCATGGTGCTTAGCAATGAGATCCCAAGCCCCCACAATCCTTATTCTGGAAGGCAACCACTTTGGAAGGACCACTTTTCCCACCAGGAAGGCGACGGCCCCTTCGGAAAGCCGCCGGGGTCCGCAGACGGCAGCTATTGACAGATGTCTAAGAGGACGGCGAATAATCCCCTCTTCCTCTGGGAGGATTCGGGTCGCCCTCGCCCTCACCGGGGGTTTATCCATTGTCTGGATCTGCCGGCGGTTGTTATTTTTGGTCAGCACCGCGTTTTGCTTGGCCTCGCTGGCAGGAGGGAAATAGGAGGAAGAAGAGAAAGGGGAGGAAGGCTGCTTTGCCAGGGCTTGGCAGGGGGACGAGCAGCTCAGCCTTGGGAGGGGGCAGTGGGGCACCCCACAGCCCTGAGGGAGTCCAGGTCGGTCTCTTCCCGGCCCCACAGCCCTGCTGAGCACAGCCAAAACTCACCACAGCAATGGGGCCAGCCCATTCCCACTGGTGCCCAGGGGAATGGCTTCCAGTAAGCCCAGTGGGCCAGAGAGGCTTGAGAGGTTTTGGGGGGACAGGTTTCTGGGGGGCAGACAGCGGGCAGAGCTCTGAGAGTGAGCTCTGTGAAAGATGTGCAAACCCTGCCTGCAACCAGCACCGCACCAAGCCCTGCCTGCAGACCCACATGTGTCTCAGGTCCATCCAGACAGGCCAAAAAAAGCTGGGAAGCTTCAGGAAGGCAGATCCCCAACCTGCCCTCACCACCCCCCTGGGCTCTGAAACCCCATCCCTCATTGCTTCATTCCCAGCACTGCAGAATCCCAACAGATGCCGGCAGGTCCCCATCCTCCCCAGTAGTTTGGGCTCACCAACCCTGCAGGATGCAGCTCAACCAGCCACTGGGATCCGGACCTGGATCGCTATGGAGGCAGTAGTGAGGCCCTGGCACAGGTTGGGCAGAGAAGCTGTGGCTGCCCCATCCCTGGGAGTGTCCAAGGCCAGGCTGGACAGGGCTTGGAGCAACCTGGGCTGGTGGAAGGTGTCCCAGCACATGGCAGGGGGGTGGAAGAAGATAAGCTTTGATGTCCCTTCCCACCCAAACCATTCCATGATTCTATGATCCTATCCTTCCAAGCCAGGTACGAGGGAAAGCACAGGCAGAGCTGAGGTAAGAGCGTCCAAGAGGATGCTCCTAGGGAGAAGATACACAGCCTTGCCTCAAGACTTTGTGCTTCTCCCCACCTTCCTGGCAGAGACACGGGGAGCACCCCCACAAGGCAGGGCTCGCCATCCTTCTCCATGTTGTCTTTCCACCACCTCCCAGTTTGCCTGCGGAACAGGAAGAAAATATAAAGCTGCCTCCCCTGCCTCCGTGGGCTCTCGCTCCTACAAGAGATGGAGGGCATGAGCACAAAACTGCCTCTCCCGAGCTTTCCCCGGCTCGGCACCGCTTGTCATTCAAGCAAACCCCGTGGTCTTTAAGCTGCCAAGGTACCAGAGCTGCTCTGGAATCGGAGTTCGCTCGGCTCCTGCCCTGGAGCAAGGAATCTGAAACGCTGCCACTGGAAACGAAACAGAGCATCCGTCATTTTACTTGCCAGAAATATATCCAGCCCCCAAAAAAAGAAATACTGCCTGCAAAAGAGCCAGCAACAAAGCCCTCGATTCCACCAGCGAAGCAGAGCCTGGCGTCGGGCATTTCCACCAGGATCCTGATTCTCTGCCCAATTCAAAAATCACTGGTCAGGATAGGACCAGACAGGCCAGGAGGAAAGTGCCAGGTCAGGATCAGCATGGCTGGTGGGGACCAGCAGCTCTCACCTAGGATGCTACAAGGAAAATCTACAGATCTGAGAAGAAAAGAGGCAGGTGGCAGAGGCAGGACTGGGTGGGATGAGAGGTCCAAACCAGTGTGGTGAAGCCCAGCCAGCCCTGCCACAGAAGTGTCCGAGGGAACCCACCCTGCCCGGGGCTCCTGCCAGCATCCTGCCTACAATCCCACCCCAGGCAGGCAGGTCATCACCCCCCAGCCATTCCCAGTCGCATCCCCAGGAAAAGCAGCAGCGCGTTCCCAGCCAGCCCAGCCCCCAGCCCAGGCACGCCAACCCAAATATCTGCGAGAGGCGCTCCCCTCCCTGGGAACGGCGACTCGCCGCAGAGTTCACATGCCCCAGCAATGCCTGATTAAACTCCCAAACTCCAAGGGAATACCCCTGAGGCTGTCTGAAGATAAGCTAGGAGCTAGGCTGCTCTCAGGAAATGCAGAAACTGGGAAAGAGCAATCCCTTTTTTTTTTTTATTCCCTTTTAAATCCAGAATAACACAGAGCAAGCCCTGGTGCTCTCTAGCTCAGACAGAAGCATTGCCCAAGCTCACTGCTGTGCACCCCAACAGCTTCCCGCTCCCTGAGACATCACTGGTGACCCCAGCTCCAAGCCAGATCAGTGGGGATGGAATCAGAGGGCCCAGGACAACTCCAGGCAACACAGGCAAGCAGGCTGGAAGATGCCAAGCAAGATGATGGTGCTGGAGCCCTGGGCAGAGGGAAGGGTGCTGCCCAGGCCAGCAGGTGCCAGGGGACAGGGACACTTGCTGCTGACACATCCAGCACTGGCGACACTTGGCAGGTGCTCCACCATTTTCGTTCACCCTAGAGAATATCTCACACACTGGTCTCACTGGTCCTCGGGTCTCCTGCACTCCTCACTGTCTTTCTCTCCTCCTTGGGCTTTTCCATCATGGGTAGTCACAGCACTAGACCCAGATGTCCCAAGTCAAGCTCAAGGGCAGGGGCAGTTGAGGAAACCACATTCATGCAGCACCCAAAGCGATGGGCAAACTGGAGCATCCCAGGATCAACAGGAAGATGATACTCATGCTTTCCATACCTATTAGATCCCAGGGATGAAACAGCACCTCACTCTCCAGGAGAGCAGAGCCACAGGGAGGGTTTGCACCACGTCCTGGGGATCAGGGAGACATGGCACTGCCCCACCCTGGCTGATGGGCTGAGGGGGACACTGTGACACTGGTTTCAGTGGTGACCAAATGTCATAAGGCAGAAAGTCTGCCTTCTACCAGGACCATGGCTGGGAAGGAGACCTGCACCCAACACACACTGTGCTCTTGGATGGGCAGATGTGCCTGAAACCAGAGGCCACAGGTGATGGACTGACCCAAGCCAAGCTCTCCTTCAGAGATGTCCTCTTGGATCTTTCTTGGTTCTTAATGCATAATCAGCCCAAGAGGAAGGGTGTCCTCCTTCTCTGTACGTGGCAGGATGGAAAAAGCACTCCTGGATAATCTGCTGGGAAGACTCCTTAGGAAAACTGTTCACAGAAAACTGATGGGGTGGCAGGGCAGGAGGGTACTGTACTAATAAGGCCCAGCTTCTCTCATTGGTCAGATACCAGTTTGGGTGCAGAACACATCAGGACTGCTACAGAACACTGAGATTGTCCCTGGGGATCTCACACAGCCACAAGACCTCAATGTAGCCTTTTCAAGCATGAAGGTAGAGTGGAAGAAAGGTGGAGAGAGACTTATCACCGCAGCCTGTCGTGACAGGACAAGGAGCAAGGGGTTTAAACTGACGGAGGGCAGGGTTAGATTGGGGAAAAATTCTTCCCTGTGAGAGTGGAGAAGCCCTGGCACAGGTTGCCCAGAGAAGCTGTGGCTGCCCCATCCCTGGAAGTGTCCAAGGCCAGGTTGGATGGGGCTTGGAACAACGTGGTCTGGTGGAAGGTGTCCCTGCCCATGGCAGGGGGTGGAACAAGATGAGCTTTAAGGTCGTTTCCAACACAAAGCATGACTCTATGACAATTTAACTCCCACCACTGTGCCTTACCTATAAAGCAAAAGTGACACAGGTGAAGTTGGCAGACCTCAACGAATCAACCCCAGGGCAGTTGGAAAGCAGAGCTGGAGCCCTGGGAAGGAGGAAGGGGTCACCATCACCACCACCAGCCACAGCATGAGTCAGGATGGGGGGAACTCTCAGCTGAGAGAGCTGCAGGAGTCACAGGAAGAAACAGAGGGGTTCACTCTATGACCTCGAGGAGAGTAGCCATGGAAAAACCTGTCTACAACCTGTCACAACACAGAGGAAGATAAGGAAAAGCCACTGGACCGAGCCTGGGGAAGCTGGAGCATGAAGGAAACACCATGTGGTGGGAGCTGGAAAGAGCTTATCACACTGGAGATGCAGTTTGAGGTGACTGATTGCAGGGTGTCAGCATCTCTCTGGGCTTACTGGTCCTTCCTGGCCCCAACCTTTCAGGGGCTACACCAAAACTAGAGTTAGATGTCAATACTTCAGCCTTTCTGCACTTCCCCAAAAGCTGAGGAACATGGTGGCAAGCTGGAATGACAAGAAACACGCTGGATGTGGTTGGTGCCTGCCATGTGGTGGTGCAACATCTTCTCCAGCCAGCCCAGGGGGATTCAGAGCCCCAGCGTCCTTCCAGGGGCCTGTCTGCTGGACTGGTGACCCCTGCACGGGAACTGTCTTCCCTCACCTGTACTGAAGGGTTTGATCCCATCAGTGCTTTCATCTCTCCTGAAATCCATCACCCACATCCCCATCTCCAGACAGGTCCTCCCATGGCACTGGCAAGCCCCTGGGATGGGAGGGAAGCTGCAGAGCACAGGGCACTCACTCAGCTTCCACAATGGACATTCTCCTCCACTTGCTACTTCCCCAGCCTGCTTCAACCCATCCTCCTCCCTCTTCCCCATGCTGGGGAGTCCTTGCCCTCAGTGACAGGATCCATGAGCCCAAGCAAGGCTGGGGGATGAGCTGAGCATGTGGGACAAGCTGGGCAGGGAACCCCCACAGATTCCAACCCCCAGGAAGACAGAGCACCAGGGGATGTGGTCTTGTAGGTGGTGGATTGGTCAAAATGAAACCCATCCCTGCGGCTGGGATGAGCCACTGGAATTTTAGGGACTGTCCACAACATCTCCCTCAGTGTTCTGACAAAGCTGTTTCCATCCCACAGGTTTCACAGAAAACCTATCCAAGGGCTTTTTTTTTTCCTCCTTTCATAGTTTCTGACACTTGTGACGTAAGGCACGTCCAGTTTAAGGGTAGAAAAATTCCCCAGCAATTCCTGACAAGGTTCCCCTCAACCAGCACGGCTTCCCCATCCTCGTGCACGCCGGATAGACCCACTTGCCCTCCCTGCACCTTTCTCCTACACACTGTGACACTGAACCACAGCACCCAGAGGGGGAACATCCTCCCCTGAGGATTTTTCAGAGGAAAAATGTACGTTTTTACCCCGACGGTGCATTTTAACAACACAACAAAGGCAAACCCCAGTGCCAGGGCTGCGGCCCTCACTATCCCAAGGGAAGCATCCAGCACCCACGGGGGATTCAGGATGGGTGTCTCCAGAGGAGACCCACGGGCGTCCTCACATCCCCAGAGCGGGCGGCTCAAGGGGTTTAAGCTGCAGCAGTGCAAGTCCCCGCTGCAGCCCCCCGAGGTGTAAGGCTCCCTGAGCTCTTAATGGGCTTACGGAGCTGCTGGGACGGGAGCGGCTCCCCCAGCGCAGCGCCCGGGGGGACTCACAGGCATCCCCAGCGCAGCCCCCGCGGCAGCGCCGACACCGCCCGTCCCTGGCACCGCGGGGACCGCCACGCCAGCCCCGGCCGGGCCATCGCTGACGGCACCGAGCGCTCAGCCTGCTCCTGCCCCGTCCCAAATCCCACACGCCTCCTCCTGCTCGCCTCGAGCACAAAGGCAGGCGCGTGTGCCCCCGCCCCGGCCCTACAGCGGATTTAATCCCCAGCCACGCCACGGCACTGGCGTGGCATCCACACCTCCATGCCCGTACCTGTGCCCGCACCCTGCAACCCGTGCCCAACACCTGCACCCCACATCTGTGCCTCGTGCCTGCACTGCACTGCTCACCCCATCATCACTGTGTGCCCCACGTTCTGCCCCACACCTGCACCCCACATCTCGCCCCACACCATCATCACCCAGGGCCACGCTGAGGCCATGCAGCAGAACTAGGGGCGCTGTCACTGGGGCACGACCAGTTGCAGGTCCTCCAAGCTCTGGTGGGCTCAGACCCCCTCAAATTCAGGCTGAGGGTTACAGGAGCATGTCCCACTCAGCCCCACTCAGCTGGAGGGGCCAGCACACCATCCCATGCCATCCCTGGGAAATGCTGTTTTTCCAGGCTTGGATCAAGCACAGGAGACTGGGAACAACAGCCATCCAGGGAAAACCCTACTTTAAAGCAGTAAAA
Source organism: Acropternis orthonyx (assembly GCA_035583155.1). Taxonomy (NCBI): domain Eukaryota; kingdom Metazoa; phylum Chordata; class Aves; order Passeriformes; family Rhinocryptidae; genus Acropternis; species Acropternis orthonyx. Next base: position 3,350,398 of record JAWWEU010000029.1, read on the forward strand.
CCTCATTCAGTAAATCCTCGTTCTCAACCAGCACAAGTTTTGGGGGAGGCAGCCCCTGGCAGGGATGACTCTGCCCTCCGCTTTATCCTATTTTGGGGGTTTGGACTTTGGACCTTTGGGTTTTTCCAGGGGGAAAATATATTAAAAAAAGCAAAAAAACCCCAAAACCCAAGCACACTACTGAGCTCCTGTGAATTCCCTATCAGCTGCTGTACACGCACATGGCACAGAAAAATCCTTAGCAAATTCCTGCTGAAAAATAATAAGAAAACCAGGAAAACCCACCAAAGGCTGAGCTCGCCGGACACAGCGCGCCAGGAGGGGCTGACAGAGCTGTTACGGTCTATTGGGCCAATAATCCACAAACTAAGACAGATTTATTGTACATGGCAGATCCTAACAGCTCCAAAGAAACCATCACTGTCTCCCGGTGCTTAAAATTCACTTTCTTGGGGGGGGGGAAAAAAAGGGCCAAAATATGGCTTTACAAGATAAGATGCGTGGTTGGACCATTCTGTGACAGGCAGAAGCCTGTGCAAACACATATATGGCTTTTCTTTTTTTTTGCCTTGATATATAAATATATAAATATATAAAATATCTCCTCTTCCAAGGCGAGCGAGACTGCATTACCCGCCGGAGCGTTGTCCTTACCACCGGATTACCCGGCTTGGTTTCACCTCCCTTAGCAAGATGGATTTGCAGGGATGTTGTTTCCGCCTCAGTATTACTGACCGAAAAAAGGGAGAGATAAAAAATTAAATTAATTAAAGCCAACTTGAGCCCCTGCATCCATCTGGCTTGCTGGGATGGATGAGTTTGGGTCCCCATCCTTGGAAGGTGCAAGGATCTGTCGGGGGGGAGATGCTGGAGGGGAGAGCAGGCTCTTCCCACCGGCACCACACTGTGATGGCAAGCCTGGGATGGGGGGATATTTTGATGACGACGATGATAATAATAAAATATTAAAAAGGGCAGAGCCTGTGCTTTCCCTGTTTTTGGCACACAGGACCCCATCCGGCGTGGAGCAGCGGGACCCGGAGCGGGATCAGTCCAATCCCGCCGGTAATTGCGGCGTCTGTTCGAATCTCCGCGACGCTGGAAATCACGCTGGGCCCGGCTCGGAGCTCCCCCGCGGCTGATCGTATCGGACGGGGATCAGAGAGGCTCAGCTAACGGGTTTAGAGCGCGGCTCGTCCCAGCCGGCGCTGCCGCCCGGGGTGGGCTGCGCGCCCGGGATGCTCATGGGAAGCTCGGGGGGTGAGCGTGGGAGCGAGCATCCCTCGGCGGTGCCATGCCTCGGGGGATGCCCGGTGGGACAGCCAGCCCTGAGCTCCCCCGGCATCATGACTGGATGGTGGGTTTGGGCACACCATGTGTTCGCCCTGCCAGCACCCACCGCCCCCCGGCTGCACCCCAAAACCACCCGGGGGGGTGTGAGCAGAGGGAAGTTGGAGCAGGCGACCAAAGAGAGACGCTCTTGGGACTCGGAGCAACGCCCATGGGCAGGGATGGGTGCAGGGAGGGCAGTTTGCGTGCATGCCCCAGCTCCAGCCGCTCGGCTGCACCCCAAAACCATTCCAGGGGGTGCGAGCAGTGGGATGCTGAACCAGAAGACCAGGACAGCAGCTTTCAGCTGCACCGGGAGACTCGGAGCGATGCCCGTGGGCAGGGATGGGTGCAGGGAGGAGGTTTGCATGGATGCCCCGGCTCCAGCCCCCTGGCTGGCTGTGCAGCAGCGGGATGTGCCGGGACTGGCCGGGTGGCTCCAGGGAGGGAGTCGAACGAGTAATTAGAGCAGGAGGCTGTGAGTCAGCAAACGATGCGTAACCTCGGCGAGGCTGACAATGAGGCAAAAGATGGCAGTTTCGACCGAGAGCGCCGGCTGAAAGGGCACATTTAGATATGCAAGAAGCAGCGACTCCTGACAATCCCAGGGCTGGGACCTGCTCGGCAAACCGTGCTGCTCCGGAGCCACCGTCTGCACCGAGCACTCGACGCCTTCCTCCAAAATCATTGTGAACAGAGACACGGGTGGGCAGAGCAAAGTGGCGGGGCGGCACCCGAAAAAAAACAGCCTTCGGAGGAAGACAACCAGGCAGCCTCTGCTCTGGCATCCCAGGCTGCCTGGGAAGTGGGACACAACCAGGCTGGGCAGCTGACCTTACTCCGGATGCCCCGGAGAGAAGCGGCGGGGGAAAATCCCCCCGGAACACCCGCTGCGCTCCGGCTTGGAAGCAAAGCCCAGCTCCAGCCACGGGCTCGTCCTCCCCCGTTTTGGGGGGGGGGGGGTGTCCATCAGGGCTGCAGGCAGGTAGGGCCCCGCCGCCCAGCCCCCCTCGGCGAGGAGAGTTTAATTAACCCCGGAAAGCGATCGTTAAACGGCCGGCCCGGGTAATCGATGCGGAAGGGGCAGCTTGCTGCAGAGGGACCATCTGCCGCGGGGAGCGGCGGGGGCTCCGCATCCCCCCTCCCCATCACCCCTCGCCCCGCGCCTGCCGGGAAGCCACCGCCACGGGGCAGCTGGTTTGGGGGTCTGATCCGGAGCCGAACCCCGGCCGAGCCATCCCGGGGGGGGATGGGACCTGCCCCTTGCCTCAACCCGGGCTTCCCGTAAAGCCCCAAGTCCCCGCGCCACGTGATTTCCGACACGACACAGCTCCCCCCTCCCCCGGCACAAAGCCCACTGGAGGTTCCCTCCAGAGCGAGGCATTCCCCCCAGCCAGGATGTGGCTGGAGTAAAGCTGGGCAGGGATGTGGCCATGCAACCCCCGCGCCCCACAGCTATTTTCACCCGTGAGATGAGTTTGGGGCAGTGTCAGTCCTGCGAGCCACAGAGGGTTTGTGTCTTTTGGAGCGCCAGGCCCTCCCCCTCCTTCCATGCACACCTATGGCCAGATTCCCCGGGGAATACTCAAAGGGATGCTCTCGGCATCTTGGCATTGCCCAGGGTACCAGCTGTCCTGCCATGGGGCACTGTGTCCCTTCCCACCTCCCCCAGCACCCACATGCACCCTGAAACTGCTGGCAGCCCTGGGTCCTTCTCCAGCCCTGAATTTCCAAGTTTCTCCTTATTTCCACCCAATACATGGTGCTGAGTGCTCAGGGACAGAGGGGCCAGGTGGGGTGCACCCTTTCCTGAGGGACTCAGGAGCCACTCCCCCTTCCGGGACACTGACTGCAGCTGTGGAACGGGGTTCCTGGGCAAATCTGGGATGGACACAGGGAGACCTCTGGTCCCTCACCCTGTGGTCACACCCCAGGACTGGGGGAGCTGGGCAGCTGGGGGTGCAGGCAACATCAGCACCCCACAGCAAAGCCAGACAGCGGATGGAAGAGTGGGATTTTGTCCCCAAGATGTAATTCAGAGAGATCAGTGTCCCAAGGGGTGTCGCTCTCACGTGAGGGGACCTTCTACCATCATCATGCCCTGCCCAGCTCCCAGTGCCAACACATCCCAGGAAGTCTGTAGAGACACAGTGCTGGCAGGACCCTGCTGGGGTGATGCAGACCTCCTGGTCTGGATCTGTCCCCCACCCATTGGGAGGAGGAGGGCTGCATCCCACAGGAACAGAGCAAACACTGTAAGGAGCCTAAGGGTGCTTCCAGAGCAGGTGCTGGCACAAGGAACAAGCCCTAGGACACAGCACAGCCCTGGAGCCAGGAAAAAGCCCTGTCCCATCCCCTGGCATACCCTGGAGCAGAGGGGATGGCACAGCTGCTGCCAACCCAGGCACGGGCAGGGTGACAGATGGGTCCCCAGGCCAGCCAGGGCCAGCAGGATTCAAGATGACCTGTAAAGCATAAAGAGTGGGCCTGTGCCCTCCTGACCCCGTGTCTGGAGGCACCTTGGGCTCCTCTTCACCTCCCCAGACCTGCAGACCTCTGGGGAAGGGGATTGGGGTTCTCCAGACTCCAACAGCAGCAGCTCAGCTGGCAGGGAAAGGTGGCCCCTGAATCCATGCACACCCACCCTCCCACACCGGCACCACACCATGGGCACCAGTTTGAGGGTCACCGTGCTCCAGGAGAAGATCTTGGGAGATTCAATTCCTGGTTGCCAGGACGGCCAGGAGAGCAGGCTCAGGCTCCGGCATGGAGTTGGCTGGGTGAGGGTTTGCCAGGACACCCACCACACCGGAGCTCCCAGGGGAACACGCAGAGGGATGCCAGGGTATCAGCACCCAACCACTGGACATGGGGATGAGGTGACCCTTCTCATCCCTGCCTGTCCAGGAAGGGATGCCCATGGTAAGGGGAGAGCAGCTGGAATGCTGTGGGCGGGAGGCAGTGGTGGAGATCCCTGAAGAACTTCACTGCAGGAGGGACACTGAGGCAGGGAAGGGCTGGAATGGGCCCACACAGTTGGTGCAGCAAAAGGACACAGAACCAGCTTTTCCTTCTCCTCCCCATCCCAAGGCCACCCTGTGCTGAGGACAGGGAGCAAAGACAGAGCAGGAACAACCCCCAGCCCCACCACTGCCAGACCCCAGCACAGGATGTGAGACAGCACATCCTCAGTGGGGTGACCCCCAGCCATCTCAGGAAGGATCCAGCCCCTCAAACTTGGGTTCCACCTCAAAACCAGTACTTACCCCCCCCAAACCACTGCTCAACCCCTGAAATGGTGCTCAACCTCCCAAACTGGTGCTTGGTGCCCAAGCTCGTGCTCAGCTTCCCAAAACAGTGCTCAACCCTCAAGCCAGTGCTCAGCTCCCCCAAAGCAGTGCTGAACACCCTGGACTGGTGCTTGACCCCTGAGATGGTGCTCAGCCCCCTGAACCAGCACTCAACCCCTGAGGGGGTGCTCAGCCCCCTGAAACAGTGCTTGACACCCCCCAAGCCAGTGCTTGACTCCTCAAACTGGTGCTCAGCCCCTGAACCAGCACTCAGCCACTGAGCTGTCACTCAGCCCTCCCAAGTGGTGCACGACTCACAAAGTCAAAGCTCAGACCCCAAACTGAGGTTCAGGCCCCCAAAGCAATGCTTGATCCTCAAGCTGGTTCAGTCCCCCAAAATGATGCTCAACCCTCATGGTGGTGCTCAGCTTCCCAAAACAAGACATGACCTTCAAGTTGGTGCTCAGCCCCTCAAAACAGCACTCAACCCCCCAAAACAGTGCATGACCTCCAAGCCAGAATGATGTTTGACCCCCCCAACCAGTTTTCAGTTCTCCAAAATGGTGCTCAGCCTTTCAAGCCAGTGCTCAAAACCCCAAAGTTCTGCTTGACCCCCAAGCCAGGGCTCAGCCCGCCAAAACAGTGTCCAACCTCACCAAAACAGTGTCTGACCTCCAAGCCAGTGCTCATTCCCCAAAAAAGCCTCATCCCCAATTGGAAGGGTCAGCCATCCCATGGTCCACTCCAGGGATAGCCACTCCAGTTTCTTCCCAGTACAGATACTGGTTACACGGTCCTTCAGAACGGCCAGACAGCCCAGAGGGGTGTCCCCAATTTCCTTTGCCCATGGTCTCACCCCCTCCCCTCTCCACCACCAAAGGGTCATGACAGGGAAGTCAGTCCCTTCCCACCCCCTTGGCTGTGGGAGGGAATATGTCCCCCATTCCATGTCCTAGAGGGGAGCCCCTTGTCCCCCATCCCAGGAAAGACAAGATTCACAGGGCTCTGTTGGAGCACCCCCAGCTCCAGAGCCATGAATGGTGGGAGACCTGGAAAAAGATGGGGTCCCTGTTATCCTTGCAGGTGGCTGCGTGGTGGGATGGTTTGTGGGATGCAGACTAGTGAGTTCAGGTAGGATAAGAGAACATCACACTTTAACAGGGGCAACTGCTGGCGGGGGGGAATTTATTCCCCTGCTGCCAGGGTGTTTTCCAGCCCTATCCATCAAGCTATCGCCCTTTGGGATGTGCTGCTAAAGCCGCCCACACACAGCCCAGTGCCAGCTATTTCCAGGATTAGGCTGTCAGTGGTTATGGATATGGTTGTCCCCCAAAAACATCCCCTTCCCAGCACCAGCCACAGGCAGCCTGGGGACCTCCAGGGACTGGCTGCTGCCCTTCCAGGTCCCCTATTCTCCTATAGCTCCCCCATTTTTCTCCAACTCCCCCCCATTCCTTCCCAGCTCTGGCATCTCCAGACCCCTGGACACAGCCCCCATCCCTGCTCCATCCTCACATCCCTCCCTGCATCCCCCCACCCCTAATGGAACAGGCTGCCACACGGATTCATCCCAGTTTAATCTTCACGGTGCATCAGCACAGGGGAGAAAACACAACGCTCTTCCTTTTTATTTTTTTTGGGTCCTAATCCTTACCTGGGGTCAGATTTACCAATCCTCCCGATAATCCCCCACGCCTTCGCAAAGCAAAGGGCCCCCTCCTCCACCACCCCCGGGGAGCACCCACAGCCCCAGGGTGCCTCGGGATTAGCACTCCAGGTGACTCCAATTCTTCCCAGTGAGGTGGCAGTACATGTTTTTAAAGGCTTTTTTTATTTAAGCAACCTGAATGTGAGGATGGGGAGGAGGGAGGTAACACATCTGTCAGGGGAGATGGGGGCAAAGCTTGGGGGTCTTGGCTCAGCTGATTGGCTCGGATATTTGGGAAATATTCAGGGAAAGGATGAGAAACTGCTTCTTAGAAAGGATTCCGTGCCATTCCCTGCCTCAGTTTCCCCGTTTGTAGAGACGACAGGTCACCTCCTCTCCTGTGGATCCAGAGGGCGCTGGATGTCCCTGAACAATCTCCAGGTCATCCTGATGCTGGGGGGACAGGACTGGGAATCACCCCAGGGCTCTGCAGATGGGGGGACAAGGGTTCCTGTGGATTTGGGGGAAGGGGGATCCCTGTGGATGGGGGGACACATGGCTCTGAAGATGAAGGGACAGTGTTCTCAACGGAAGAGGTGGACAGGGATAACCGAAGATGGGGGTAGCAGAAGGGGGGACAGGGGTCCCTATGGATGAAGGAACAGGGGGCTCTCTAGAAGAGGGACAAGGGGCTTTCCAGATAAGGAAGGGACAAGGTGGACAGGGTTCCCTGCAGCAGAGGGGACAAGGCCCCTGCAGATGCGGGAGGACAGAAAGGAGACGGGTCCCTGCAGGAGAGGTCACAGATCCTTGCAGATGGAGGAGGACAAAGGTCTTGAAAACAGGAGGGGGGCAGAGGGGACTGGGGTCCCCGCAGGTGTGGGGACAGGAGCAACAGAGGTCCCTGCAGATGGTGACATGGGGTCCCTGCAGATGCGGGGGGGACAGAAGCCCTTACAAACCCGCCCTTCCCACGCCAACCTCCCGCTGTGCCCCCACCACACCGGGGCTGTCCCCCACCTCTGCTGCAGCGGGGGGCTGCGCAGAGCCCCCCTGGCACGGCGGGAGGCAGGGGCTGCCATCAGCCCTGCCGTGACCCCCGTCCCCCCGCCGGCGGTGGGCGAGATAACCGGTTATGGCAGCGCGGCCCTCGCCGAGACACCGCGCACGCTCGACCGCAGCCGGCACCTCGCCGCGCCAGCCTGGAATTTGCAAGCTGTCCTGATGCATTAAAGCGCAAACGCCTGGCGTCCAGCTCCCAGCCCTGTGCCCGGCTGTGCCAGGCCATGGCATCCCCTCCCCAGGGACGCCGACGCGGGGCCAGCCGTCCCCAAGGGCGGCCGGAGCCACCACCATCATCTTCGTCCCCCCCCGTTTGTTTTTCTGCCCCCAGCCCCAGCTTTAAATAGCGGGGTGGGGAGGTGGTGCCAGGCTCACACTGTCACCCTGGTGAGGCAGGGGACGCTGGGGACATCAAGAGCCAGTGCTGGTGCTGGGGTCAGGCAGAAGCACAGCGGGGCCAGGGGCAATGGAGTCCCTTCCAGCGGGCAGTCCGCTGTGCCAACCAGGGCATGGAGGGGATGGGAGGACACAGACGGACATGGATGGACAGATGGACGGGATGCTCTGCTGGACATCCCAAGGACAAAGCCATGGGACCCCAAGGTGGGTGCCACAGCACCTTCATGGGTGCAGCACTGCAAGGACCACCCCAGAGAGCTGGAGAGAGGCAGACTACAGTCGTATTGGACAGCAACCATTCCCTTGGGATCCCAGGGTCCCCACTCCCCTGTGCCCAGACTTGCACCACATGCACCCCAGGTCCACTCCCTACACTGGGTGCTTCCCATGGATGCAGGAGGGGAAGGTGGGAAAGGCCAGCCCAGCCTGGCACTCACAGTTCAGTGTCCAGCCAGCACCCACTATCCCACATCGCCCACCCTGATGCCTTTCAGATTCCCAGGGCCACTGTCACGCATGCCATGGGGTCCCCTCCAGGTCCTTCCAGCAGGCTGGGTGCGCTGCAGGAGGACTGGGCACCCACCAAGGCTGTAGGCAGAGGTCACACCCTGCTCCCTGGCATTGGCACATGCTCGCCCCTTGCCCACGTGCCCAACAATGCTCTCAATTCACCGCAGGACACAACACCCATCCAATAGCCACCAGGTCCCTGGCCAGGCAGGATGGACTCAACCAGCCGTTCCGAGCCCGGCCGGCGCAGGGGCAAACGGGCAGCGGGATGGCCGTGGGAGGAGGGAATGAGGGAACGGCAACAGCCGGCTGGAATAGGAGTGTGAAGAAACGGCTCTTGCGTGCTCTGTCCGGAGCCAGCTAACGAGGCCATATTTGAAATGCTTCGCATACCTCCGGTCATCAGATTAGTGAGATGCAGAAGGTAAAGCAGAGGGCAAGAGGAGCGCTCCCAGCCAGCGATCCTCGGCCAAGTGCTCCCACCGCCTGCGGGAACTGGGGGAAAAGTCCCTGGCTGGTAGCGGGTGCAGGGCACAGAGCAGCCATGGGGACCCTGGGGGCGATGGGTGCCTGGGATCCACCCCCCTGCTGTGATCCCGGTGGCCACAGGGACACCAGGAGCGAGGGATACCTGGGATTTACCTCCCTGCTTCCATCCTGGTGGCCACAGGGACACCAGGAGCAATGGATACCCAGGATTTACCTCCCTGCTTCCATCCCGGTGGCCACAGGGACACCAGGAGCGAGGGATACCTGGGATTTACCTCCCTGCTGTGATCCCAGCAGGATAGGGTGGGGATGCAGGAGGGGAAGGTGGGGAAGGATAACCCAACTTGCTACCACATCCTGGTCACCAGCCACTGCCACTGCTGACCTCACCATGGCCCAGGTGAGAGAGGAAAGAGCTTTCAACACATAACAGGGGTTAACAGGAAAGTCAGAGGGAGACTTTTCATCAGGGCCTGCCATGACAGAAGGGGCAAGGGTTTTAAACTGGCACAAGACAGGGTTGGATATTGGGAAGACATTCTTCCCCTGTGAGGGTGGTGAAGAACGGGCACAGGTTGCCCAGAGAAGCTGTGGCTGCCCCATCCCTGAAAGTGTTCAAGGCCAGTTTGGATGGAGCTTGGAGCAACCTCGTCTTGTGGAAAGTAAGTGTCCCTTCTCATGGGAACAAGATGAGCTTTCAGGTCCCTTCCAACCCAGGCCGTTCTGTGAGTCTATAAAAGGACTGAGACCCCACACAGCCTCCAAGTATCATCTGTAGGCACAGCTTATTTGCCATCCCCAAGACATCAACACTCCTTGGGCATGAATGGTCCTCCCTGATCCTGCTCCAGGTCCAGAAGAGGCTGGAGAGCAGAAACCTGCCTCTGAGCAGCAAGTGGGTGCAGAGGAATAAGAGCAAACACCTGGGACCCTTCAAGGTTGGCATGTTCAAGTGAGAACCTTTCAGCCTTCATCAGGATGTTCAAGCAAGGACAGGACTCAAGACTCAGATCTGGACCCCTAAATCCAGTCTGTAAGGGCAATAAAGAGGCACAAAAGCCACAAGGGCAAGTCCCAGCAAAAAGAAACGAGAACCAATGACACCAAGACCCTTGGGGACACCAGGAGACAACCTGGGGGTTTAGTGGACGGAGCTTCATTGCTTGTTTGGGCACAGCTGAAGACTCCATAATGAAGACTATGGGAGATAGATACTGCCCAGATAACCCTATGAAGAGCTGGAGTGTGGACTCAAGGCAAGTTTGAAAAGGCAGGACCAGGGCCACTTCCAGACCCAGGCAACCAGCCACAAACCAAAAGGTGACCAGGGACAGCAGCACCAGAGGAGGCCAGAGGGGAACATGCCCAGTGTCATCACAACAGAGCACAAACCCAATCCTTGCTCCAGCCTGGGTGATCCCCAGGGAGCACAAGCTGAGCAAACCTATGCCAGGGTCAACTGAGCGTTTCAAGGGTGGCAGCAGCCACCCATACCCCACTGGAGTCACTCAGGAGACCAGAACAGCACTGTTCCCAGCCCTGCCACCACCCAGGTGACAGTCAGACCCTGGGAATGAAGCCCATCTCAGAAGTGACCCAGAAATGACAGGGTATGTCTCACTCTGTGGGCAAGTCCCATCAACCACCCACACCACACCCTCGCTGAAGTATCACAGGGCTGCCACAGGGCAGGGCCAGTGACCCAAGCCCTTTTCCAGCTCCCACCTCTCTGAGCTGGGAGGGTGGGGATGGAAAAGCGCATCCTGCTTGGAAAATCAGAAAAACAGCTTTTCTTTTTTTCATTCTTTGCCATCAGTTCCAGGGTCAGGCTGACACACGCCCTCCCACACCCAGGCCACCACACCTCCAGCATCACTGTGGGGAGGTGACAGGTCCTCATCCTGCACAAAGGATGTCCAAGCTCAGGTGATAGAAGATCCTTTGGTACAAGCAATCCAGGACAAGGACACTGAGCCAGACCCACAGGTCCCAAGGCAAGCCCACAGCCTGGGAGCCATTAGTCCAGTCACTTTTCCATGCCATAACGATGGATGGTGGAAACCAGGGACACCAAGGCAGGCTCTGGAAAACCTTCTGACCTCAAAAACCCTTTTATCCACATAATCACAGGCTGCCACCCATGTGCAGCAAGGACTGTCATCTCAGACCATCAGTGTGCTCCACCTGCTTGAAAGCCAAGGGACAACACAAACAGCGATGAAATCACTCCAAAGTTGTAAGTGATGCAACCCCCAGCCCCCAAGCCCCAGAAGGAGAGACTGTGGGGCAGGGCACACCATCAGCACTGAGATGTTGACACACCCAAAAGCTCTCTGACTTGGATGTCAGGTGCCCGAGGGCCAGTGGCCAGGGTAAACGTGCCCTTTGGACTTTCCCAAAGGCAATGGAACCCACGGGTCACCCTCAGTCACTCACTGGGGTCACATCATCCTGCTGCCTGGCTCTCCCTGGAGCTCTCCCAGGGCTCTGGCCCCACGGAGGTCCCAAGGGACACAGGACATGGACAGGGATGCAGGCTGCTCCTTGCTCACATGCCCTGATGCTCCCCCAGCATGTTCCCCACAATGGGAAGTCACAGTCCCCCCACAAGCACATGTCCCTCTGCTGAAGGCGAAGGCTGCTGCAGACCTGATCCCCACAGCAGAGCCACTGCTGAGCAGGAGCAAACCCATGCTTCCTCCCCACTGGCCTGGGATTTCCCAGTGGCCACCTCTGGAGGTGGTTCCTTCTCCCGCCACCCCTTCGCTTCAACACCTCCTTCCTTCTGCCCCTCCTACTCCACTGCTCCTGCATCGAATCACAGAATGGTTTGGGTTGGAAGGGATCTTAAAGCTCATCTCATTCCATCCCCCTGCCACGGGCAGGGACACCTTCCACTAACCCAGGTTGCTCCAAGCCCTGTCCAACCTGGCCTTGGACACTCCCAGGGATGGGGCAGCCACAGCCTCTCTGCCCAGCCTGTGCCAGGGCCTGCCCACCCTCAGCATAGAACATTTCTTTTCTTCCTATGTCCAAGTTAACTCTGACCTGTTGCAGTTTAAAACCCTTCCCCTTGTCCTATCCCTCCATGTCCTTGTCCAAAGTCCCTCTCCAGCTCTCTTGGAGCCCTTTTAGGTACTGGAAGGAGCTCTAAGATCTTCCCAGAGCCTTCTCTTCTCCAGGCTGAACACCCTCAGCTCTCCCAGCCTGTCTCCAGAGCAGTGCTGTCCCAGCCCTCAGACCATTCCCATGGCCTCCTCTGGACTCGCTCCAACAGGCCCATGTCTGTCTGTGCTGGGGACCCCAGTGCTTGATGTGGTGCCCCAGGGGGGTCTCACCAGAGCAGAGCAGAGGGGGAGCACCCGCTCCTCACCCTGCTGCTCACGCTGCCCGTGGTGCAGCCCGGGATACACTCGGCTCTCTGGGCTGCGAGCGCACAGTGCCGGCTGATGTCCCATCTGTCACCCACCAGCATCCCCCCGTCCTCCCCAGGGCTGCTCCCAACCCATCCACCCCCCTGGCTCTGGCAGAACTGGGGGCTGCCCCCAGCCAGGTGCAGGACCTTGCACTTGGCACGGCTGAACCTCCCACCTTCCTCCTGCCCCATCACCTGCCTGGCAGGAAAACAGCCAATCCCACACACCAGCTGCTGCCAGCATATTCATGCCTTCCCAAACCACCACAGCCCATACATTTTCATGTCCCCAGCTGGGTGGGGAGCCACCCTCTTCCTGGGATGGTGTTTCCCATGCTCCTCCCCAGCCTGGATGAGTTTCAAGAGCACCACTCACTTTGGGGACACCTGCCCCCCCACCCCAGTCTCCATGCCTTGGCTCTGTGCAGAGGGGTGGCTGGAAGGGGCAGCAATGACAACTGGGGGTCCCACAAGACCCCCCATGCTCCCAGGAGTCAAAGTCGAATCAGGGGAAAAGGAAGGGGAAAGAAAAAAAACCAGGCCTTTTGAGTGCAATATTTTAGTTGAGCACCAGAGCATGAGTAAAGGAGGGAGCTTTTCGTGGTCTGGTGAGTTTAAGCTATGAGCTGAAAGTTTAACTATTAATACACTTAATCAAGAGGTTGTTCCTATGGCTGGGATTTGGGAAAACAAACCAGGGAGGCAGGGGAACGGCGGCACCCACTGTGGCCACCCCAGGGAATGTCTGCTGGGGGGGATGGAGGGTCCAGGACCAGACAGGGCCAGATCCAGCCTCGGTGAACCCTTGCATGAACATACCAGGAGGGGCCAGGTGCTGGCTGTGAGGGCCAAGTGCCCTGGATCCAGCCCTTGTCCCAGTGCCCCACACAGGAGGTTTGTCAGAGGGGACAGTTTTGGGGAGAGGATGCCACCCCCAAGCCCTGCAGCATCCCCAGGTCACAGACAAGCAGCACCTGCGCTGTCACCACCTGCCTGGAATGGCCCTGGTGACACCAGGGGATGCTGATGGATGAGGGACCCCCAGGGTGGGGGATCCCCAAAACACCCCCCAAGCACACCCACAGCATCTCCCCTAACACCCACCTCTGCCAAGGAGGAGGAAGAGGAAGGACAGGCTGAATTTCGGGGTGCAGCACCCAGGGCCACTCTCCCCTGCCCACCCACCTCGTGTGACGGGCAGGAGGTACAGGCAGGAGTGCAGGAAGGACAGGCAAGAGGTGCGGGCAGGGGTGAGGGCAGGCACCTGGCAGCGTGGCGCCGGCTGCCCGCATCCCCGCCACAAAATCCATGTCAAGGACGCCTCGGCCGTCTCCTGCCTCTTCCCACCGAGGAGGGGGGGACACGGGGATATTCGTGGCGCCCGGCAAAACACCCCCACCCCGCCCTCTGCCTGCACAAGCCGCCAGGCAAACAGAGCCCCCCGACCCTGCCCCCAGGGCCACCGAGCCCCGAATGGCGCCGGGACCAACTTCTGAGCGGCACCGGCGGGTCCTTTGTTACTTTGCTTTTGTTGTCACACGCCGGCGCGTCCCCGTCCCCATCGTCCCGTCCCCGTGTCCCCCCCCACATCCCTCCCACACACACAGCCCCCACCCCGGGGAGGCGGCCCCGAGGTCAGGGCGCGACATCTGCCAGCGCGACGGGGCGACGCCGGTACCGGCACCGGGGAGGGAGGGGCGCCCCGCCGGGGGCAGCTCCGGGGGCAGCTCCGGGGGTACCCCGCGCGGGGACACTTTTAGGGTGACACTGCCACCGATGGGAATGCGCTGCGGGCGGCCCCGCGGGTGCCGCTGGAGGAGCCGGCTCTCCAGAGCTTCTCCCGATGGGAATGCGAAGGACGGACGGACAGACCGTGGAACGGAGCGGGGTTTCCATGCCTACAAGCGCTCCCGCTGAGCGGGACCTCGTGGGGGGGGGGGGTCACCCCCGGGCCCCCCCATTGACGTGAAGCCCCCCCAGGAGGGCAGGGTGTCCATCCCGGGTGGGTGATGGGGCGACCCCCCCTCCCCAAATTCCCGGTGCTCTGGATTTGGGATAACGAGGGTCATTAATAAAGAGTTTTCTCAGAGCTGGGTCTGGGGGCACTTTTTTGGGGGGGGGGAGGTGTCCGGGAGTTGGGGGGTCCCTCCCTGTCCTTGGGGGTCTCTGCCCCTTCCGAGGGGTCCCTGCCTTGTTTTGGGTGGCCCTGCCCCCCTCGGGGGTCCCAGCCCTGCCTTTGATGGGGTTCCCAGCCCCACCTGGGCTCCTGCCCCACCCCGGGGGTCCCTCCCACGCCCCCCCCCGGCTCAGCTGGGGCCGGTTAAGGGTCGGTCGGTCCCGGGGCCGGGGCCGGGGCCGGAGGGGTTGCCATGGGGGAGCAGCCGCTGTTCCTCGAGGGGCAGCCCCCCGACTTCTCGCTGCTCCAGCGGCTGCTCTGCCTGGAGCCCGAGCCCTGCGACCCCCCGCTCCTGCCGCCCCCCAGCCCCGGGGGGGCCGCGACCACCGAGCCCCGCAGGTGGGAACCGGGAGAACCGGGGGTGGTCCCACCCTGGGGGGGCAAACTGGGGGTAGCGGGGCCGGAGATGGGCACGATCGGGGGGCACCGGGACCCCGCTCCTGCCCCGGGAACCGGGGGTGATCCAACCGGGGGGAACTGGGAGGGGGGGGAACCGGGAGCACCGGGACCGGCTCGTCCCCGGGAGACCGGGATGGCTCCGGGGGGCGGGGATGTCCCCACCTCCCCCCTGCGCCCTAACGGCGTCCTCCGGTCAGGACGGGGGTCCCGGAGCCCCCCCGGTGGCCCTGGAGCCCCCCGGGAGAGGGTCTCACCTTCCTGCAGGAGACCGTGCGGCTGCTGAGCCCCCCGGAGCCCCCCCCGGCACCTCCCGCCGCTCGCCCGGAGACCTCGGGGGTCCCTCCGGTGCCCACCGGGAGCCCCGACCCCCTCAGCCTCATCAGCCTCCAGTGCCGGCACCTGGACGGGGACACCGGGACCAGTAACGGGACCGGGATCGGCACAGGGATCGACAGCGGGGCCAGTAACGGGACCGGGATCGACACGGGGATCGGCACAGGGATCGACACCGGGACCAGTAACGGCACTGGGACCGACACAGGGACCCGTAATGGGATAGACACAGGGACCAATAATGGCACCGGGACCAGTAACGGCACTGGGATCGATACCGGGATCGACACGGAAACCAGTAACGGGATCGACACCGGGACCAGCACTGGGACCAGTAACGGCACTGGGATCGACACCGAGACGAGTAATGGGATAGACACCGGGACCAGTAACGGCACTGGGATCGACACCGGGACGAGTAATGGGATAGACACCGGGACCAGTAACGGCACTGGGACAGGGACCGGGCGGCGGCGGCGCAAACAGGCGACCCCCCAGCGCGGGGCCGACCCCCAGGACCCCTCATTTCGGGGGGTGACGCTCCGGATGCGCCTGGGGGTCCCCACGGGGGGCACCGAGTGCTGCCGGCTCCTCATCAGCGCCCGCCGCAGCAGGTACCGGCCCGGGGGGCGCTGTCCGTCTGTCCCGGGGGGCTCTGTCCGTCTGTCCTGGGGGGTCTGTCCGTCTGTCCGGGGACATCTTTGGGCACCCCCAAACCTTCTCCTGCCCCGTCCCTCTGTCCGGCTGCACTTTTAGGGGTCCCCATTCCGGGGATTCTTTCCCCATTTTGGGGGGGTATCCCCTATTCCGGGGGGCGCTTCCCAACTCCAGGGGGGGTCCCCGTGCCGGGACGGGGGTCGCGGCTCTCCCCTGACCCCCCCCCCTTTCCCCCAGGAAGCCCCCCCGGACCCGGCGCAGCAGCAGCTCGGAGGACGAAGCCCCCCCGGCCCAGGGTAAGCCCGGGGTGGGCTCGGGGGTGGTCTGGGGGTGTCGCCCCGGTGTCGCCCCCCCTCCCCCCCAACACCGCCGTGTTTTGGGGGTCCCCCCGCAGGGCACAAACGCTGCGCCTCCTGCAAGACCCGCCGGACCCCCCTGTGGCGCGTGGCCGAGAACGGGACCCCCCTGTGCAACGCGTGCGGCATCAGGTGAGGGGCGGGGACCCCCAGGGTGGGTGGCACCTCGGCGACCCCCTCTCCGGGGTGGGTGGCACCTTTGGGGACCCCCTCTCCCGGGTGGGTGGCACCTTTGTGGTCCCTCCCTCGGGTGGGTGGCACCTCGGAGACCCCCCGGGTGGGTGACACCTTTGGGGACCCCTTGGTGGGTGACACCTCCGGACCCCCCTCGTTGTCGCCAAGCCCCACGCCGTGTCCCCAGCCCATCCCTCGGGTGGGCGGCACCTCGGGGACCCCTTCACAGGGTGGGTGACACCTCGGAGACCCCCCCCGGGTGGGTGACACCTTCGGGGCCCCCCCAAGGGGTGGGTTTCACCCCCAGCCTCTCCGCAGGTACAGGAAGTACCGGGTGCGGTGTCGCCGCTGCTGGAACGTCCCCGGCAGGACCGGGACCCCCCGCCCCTCCTGTCCCCACTGCGCGGGGTGGGGACCCCCCGCCCCCCGCGGCGACAGGAGGTGACAGCGACCACCCCGGCGGCGGCGGCGGAGGGGGATGGTGGTGGTGGGGAGGGTGGCGGGGGCG
>JAWWEU010000029.1:3369665-3395200 GCA_035583155.1 Acropternis orthonyx
CCCCCACACCCCGGGTGGGAGTGTGTCCCTCGTGTCCCATCCAACTCCCATGGGGTTCACCCCGCTGTGACCTCCCTCTGTCTTAGCTAAACCCCCCACACACACACACACAAGAGTGTCACCACGGTGCGCCCACCCTCCCATGTGTCCCAGACGTCCCCACGGGTGTCACTGTGCCGTCCATGGGCTGTCCACCCGCCACGGGTGTTGCTGTGATGTGTCCCACTCCATGTCCCAGCCACCCGCACCGTGGTGTGTGTCCCCATGTCCCAGCCACCCACGCCCCCCCTGCCGGGGGTGCCAACCCCCGTGTCCCAGCCTTCCACATGGATGGAATTGGACTGTATTCCTCATATCCCATCCACCCGTTTGTACCCACTCCATGTCCTACCTGTCCCCCACAAGTTTCACCCCACTGTGCCCCCCCCAATCCCCACATATCCCCAATGGGGTGTAACCATCCCCCCTGATGGATGTCACCCCGCTGTGTCACGCCCCCTGCCCCTCTATGCCCTGAGCGGTGACATCCCCGTGTGCATCCCCAACCCCCGGTGTTCCTCCTCCTCCTGCTTCTATCCCTCTCTGGGGTGCCCCTCCTTCTGTCCATCCCCTCCATGGGGTGTCCCCCTTCAGTGTGCTCCATCCTTCTGTCCGCACTGTGGGGTGTCCCCCTGCATGTACCCCATCTCTCTGTGTCCTTTGTGAGGTGCCAATCCCTCTGTACCTCCCCTCCATGAGGTGACCCCAGAGTGTTCCCCATCCCTCCGTGTGAAGCCCCATCCCTCTGTTCCCCCTCTGGGGTGCAGCTGGCAGCAGTTCCCAAAAGCAGGAGTCACCCAGCCGAGATGCAGGGGGGACACTCTGGGGTTCACGGCCCCTCTATGCCAACAGCACATCTGGATGCACATCATGTTGGCCCGGGGGTGAGAAACCCCAATTCCAGAGCCCCGGAGCTCCGGGCTTGCCGCTGCCACCGGGAGGGACCTCGTGGTCCCACGGCGGGACGTCGCTGAAATCCCCCTGAATAAACAGCAAATAATCGATGGTCCGATAAGTCACCCGGAGGGAGGGGATAAATCCCGAGGTTTGGCCCCGCGGGGGGAGGTGTGGAACAGGCTTGGCCCAGAAGTTTCCTGCTCAACTTTTTGACAGGATTTTTTTGCTGCTGAGGGGGAGAGTTGGTTTTGGCTTTTTTTTTTTTTTTTTCCCATTTTCTCCCCTTTGAGCGGTGGGCACTGAAAAATTGGAAGTTAAAAAAAAAAAAAATTGCTTAAATCTCCACTCCTCAGCCGAGAGCAGCTTTCCAGGGACAAACAGCCCAAAAAAAACCCACCACCCCCAATTCCCGCAGCCTTTTCGGTTGCCAGCAAAATACCCAAACCCTCTCAAAAGCAGAAACCCTGACAAAAATGAAAATGGGTTTGTGTTGCCGTTGATTTTTTTTTTTTTTTCACAGGAATGCGAAATCTCTTCCCACCCCGCTCCCGCCTCGAAATGAAACAAAAAAATCTGCGATGGGGCGGGAGGGGGGAGGGGGGGCGAGAGGCGTGGATGCGCTGTTTGTATTTGATCCACGTCTCGTTAATTATGTGCCTCTCGCATATTTAGCCACTGGGATTTGCAACCGCGGGTGCTGTGAAGATGCTCTGGCTTCCCCCCAAAAAAATCTCCTTCCTGGGCGGCAGGGAGCGGGGGGAGGAGGGCACTGCCCTCGCCTCCTGGGCACCCCTTCAACTCCTCTGGTCTCCATCCCAGCGCACTCCCTTCCTGCCTCCCTTCACAATTCAGCCTCTCACCCCCTCAAAACAAGGAGCAGAGAAGCCTCGTGGCAGGCACACGGGATGAGGGTGACACCACTGAGATGGGAGAAGGGACAGCACCACAGCTGGTGACACTGCCCAGCATACAACACCATCTCACCCAGGTGGGCTTCACCAAGGGCGTTTCCTTTGCCTGTTTTTGGCTGTTTTTAAGGACCTGACCCACTCCCCAATGCCACCAGGAGCTGCAGGGTGTTGATGTCCACTCCGCCAAGGTACGGCCTGTGGCGGTGGCACCTGGAGTTTGCCACCCACTGAAGATCCTCAAATGCAGCAGCATTTTACTTCTCAGAGTATTTGGAAAACTTTTGTGAGCACAAATCACCTTTATCAAGGACTAGAATCCCCAAAGAGGGGGGAAACTGAGGCATGAAGACAAGTAGGGACTTCACAATGGCAGCAGCAAAGCTGGGCCTCCAGCCCAGTGCTCCCCAGGAAACCACCAGTCTCCCCTGCATCCCCACTGCCCAAAGCCCAGTGCTCCAGCCCCAGGGAGACCCCCAGATCCAGAGGAGGGTCCCCCAGTACCCCTATGGCACAAGGGGACGGGTACCCTGCTGGGGATGCAGCCTGTGAGCCTCCATCCTGATCCTGGAGCCTTTTCCCATGGTGTGCTGGCGGCTGTGGTGGGGACAGGAGGATGAGGATGGAGGGCAGAGGAGATAGGGGTGGAGAGTGAGGGGGACAGGGATGATGAGGATGAGGATGGACAGGCAAATGGGACAGGAAGGGAGGGTGAAAGGAGAGGGATGGAAGGTGAAGGGGATGAGGTTGAAGAGCAAGGGAAACAGGGACAGGGATGAAGGGCAAATGGGACGGGGATGAAGGGAGAGAGTCAGGGCTGCAGAATGATGGTGCCAGGGATGGAGGACACAGGGCACAGGCATAGAGGGGACAGGGGATGGGAACAGATGGCAAGGGGACAGGGTGGAAGCCTGTCAGCAAACAGCAGTGGTGATCCTGCTCTCTGCCTGGCAGAGCCACTGGGCTCCAACAGTGGAGTCTGTGCTGCCCCTCCCAAGTCAGGGACCAAATCCAGGACCTCTGCCTGGATCGGGAGCCAGGATTAACTGGGGAAGGACATGGGACATGAAGGTGATGCTGGGCAGCCTGACCCTGCAGCAAGTGAGGAGGACTCACACACTTCCATGTGCCCCCTCTGCGTGGCAGTGGGGCACTGAAGGGCTGCCAAGGCTGCATGAGTGGGAGACATGTCCCAACAGCCCCTGGAGCACAAACACACCTTCAAAACTCCCAACCCCAAATTCCCCCAGCCTGGCCACTGTCATCCAAGTGTGTCACCTCCTCCATGCAGGCTGTGGGGTGTTTCCTGGTGGAGGGGACTTGAATCCAGCCAGATGCACCAGGAACTCAGGACCTTGGTAACATTCCTGATTTTGGGGAGCAGGCTGGATGGGGGAACCTCTTGGGACCCAGCAGTGGGAAGCTGGACAAGATCCCCTGGATACTCTGCCAGGAGACACACCCCCCACTCTGGCAAGCTGGGGTCAGACTGGTACAAACCCCTTGACCCTGATGATGCTGGACAGGAGAGCTGGAGCAGACAGCATTTTTTGGGTGCCAACCTCCGAGATCGTGGGGCAGAGTGACCCACCACTCTGCTCGGCTGGCTGCCTCAGCGGCACAGGGCTCTGTCTGTGCCCAGCCAAGCCGAGGGAACACCTCAGCCCCTTGTCCCCCGGATTGGGGACCATGGGAGTTGCCACCTTCCCAGCTGCACAATCCTTGAGTGCCAGCACAGGGGTCCCCCAGGCAGCACATACCCCTCTGCTGGCCCCTGCTGCCCCTTCATTGAGGTCTGCCTGTGTTAATTTTTAACCCCAGCTGTCTCCCACATGGCGGACGCTGGACACGCTGGCCCGGCTTCCCGGGGACACGACACAGCGACGTAGGGACCGGCCCCCCCTTCCTGGAAAGGGCTGGGGGTGGGGTGGGGGGCACAAGCCCCTGCTGCCCACGGGGTCACTGGGTGGTTCACATCCCTTG
Organism: Acropternis orthonyx; assembly: GCA_035583155.1. Taxonomy (NCBI): domain Eukaryota; kingdom Metazoa; phylum Chordata; class Aves; order Passeriformes; family Rhinocryptidae; genus Acropternis; species Acropternis orthonyx. The sequence goes on from JAWWEU010000029.1 coordinate 3,373,493, forward strand.
TGGGAGCACAGCGTGGGTTCCTGGAGTGCTCTGGGTGGGTGGCACAGGCGTGGGGACAGGTGTGTGGCACTGGCCTTTGTGGCCGGGAGGGTCCGGGCTGTCCCCCTGGCTCCTGTGCAAACGGCAGCAGCCGCTGCCCGGGAATGTCCTGGCAGGAGGGACCCGGGCCTCAAAGCAAATATACGCAGTGCTGGCGGCTGGGAGAAGGGCAGGAAGCCGCTTTCCCTCTGCCCTCTCCCACCCAGACACAGCGGAGCGAGGGGGGAGCACGGCGTGGGGCTGGCGAGCATCCCCCAGCCTGCAGCAGGGAGTCACAGCCAGACACCCACCCAAACCAGCCCTCTTTGGGGGCTGAAGGGCTGCTCCCATGGAGCCTGGGGACACCTCAGCCATCCGGGTGTCCCAGCCTTTGCCAGGGGAAGGGCGAGTGGGCACAGGGGGTCTGTGCCACGGGGCCAGGTGGGCTGTAGCCACAGTCACGCCTACGTGGCAGGCAGCAGGAGAACCACGAGGACACTCGAGCTGCAGCGTTTCCACCTCCGGGGACCCTGGCAGGCGTTGGGGGGTTTTTTGTTTTTTTTTTTTTTTTTTTTTGTTTTTTTTTTTGTTTTTTTTTTTTTTTTTTTTTTTGAGCCGGGGATTCGCCTGGAATTCAGACACCCACGTGGTCCAAAATAGCCTGGCTCCAACATCCGGAGCGCCCTGCAAAAGCCATCTGCCTGCGCAGGCAGGGCGGGCAGCCGCGGGGCTGGGGCACGTCGGCACACTCCCATCCCATTCCTTCCCTTCCCGGTGGATCGTGCTGCCTGCGTCTGCTGCTGGGGGTCATGGAAGCAGTGCCTGAGCCAAGGACAGAGGGACAGGCAAGTGCCGTGCTGCATGGCCAGGCAGGGGACACCGGTCCTGGGTCACATTAACACCGGAGCTTTCGTGGTGTCTGTGGGTTTTTGGCTCTCCCTGAGCTGCTGCTCAGCAGCCAGGCCTGGGAAGACACCAGTGGCACAAAAACAACGGTTCTCAGACGAGGGTGTTGCCCTTCAGATGGGAGCTGAAATGCAGAGCAAGCCAGACTCTGGGGGGAGTTTTTCCTGCCCCACTCATGCCCCCCCCCCCCACATTTCATCCCTTGGCCAGCCCTGTGTTGTCACCTCCAATCCAGTCCCAACCCCTTCAGGGTCAGCACCTGGGATGGGAGACACCTATTCCATGTGTCCCTCCTCACAAGCCTTTACCACCAGGACTGTGGGGCTGGATGGGGCTTTCGAAACCTCTTCTGCCTGTCCACACAAACGAGGAGACATAGAAAGGTCAGGGCAACCCCAGCTTTAAAAACAGACATGCAAGTTACGTGGTTTCCCCTGGAAATATCAAGGTTACTTACGGCAAGAGCTACTTTGGGCAGGCTTCAGTCAGGGGCTGTGGAGAAATGATGGTGAAAACTCTGCTGGCCTCCTCCTGCCCAGCATGCCAGCCCCATGATCCTGCGCTCAGGAGGCAGCAGGGATTCAGAATCCTGAGGATGATGGTGAGTGTCACCCGAACATGTGTGTGTTTTATGGAAGGCCATGGAGAAGCCTGGAGCGTGTAGCAAAAGGCTGGCTCGTGGCAGCATCCCTGCGGACACACTGGTGTACATGGGCCACCAGCCAGCAATGCCTGTGGGCACAGGAGGAGAAAGTGGTCCCCTGTCACCTCCCATGGTCACAAGGCCTCTGACAACAGGCACATGGTGGGTCCCTCCACTGTGAGTTCCCACCTCACGTTTCCCTCCATTTCACATCCCCTATTCCCATCAATGCTGCTGCAGCTGAGCCTTGATTAAGACACCGTGGAGGTGAGCCACACACACCCTTCCTTGCAGAAAGGATTTTGGCATTGGAACAGGCTGCCCCGGGCAGTGGTGGAGTCACCAACCCTGTAAGTGTTCAAAAGATGTGTGGATGTGGGACTTGCAGGCACGGGGTAGTGGTGAACACAGTGGTGTTGGGTTAATGGTTGGACTCGATGGTCTTAGAGGGGGCTTTTCCAAACTTCAGGAGTCTATGATTCTGTGATTCTATGACCCTCAAAGGCTGCCTTCTTTGCTTGGGCTGGTCTCCTTTGTCCAGCTCCATCACCTGAGGAGCAACCACCCCCTACCACCCCTCACATGCAGTGCCCTGAACCCCCCACGCTCCTCTCTGCCCCTGACAGACACCAGCAGTGACACACGATCCATGTATTGAAAGGAGCTGACAGAGCTGACTCTATGGGTGTAGGAAGTTGTCCTGCTGTGATCACCTAAACCCCATCCATCATCCTGGATCTGTGTTGATTTGAAACCTCTAACAGATTGGGAGATACCAAAAGGCCCCTTTTATGTCCAGACCACTGTTCCTCCAGACAGGAAGTTTTGGGGCTGAGCAACAACTGGATGTGTCTCTGTAACCACCGAAAACCTCTGAGATCTCTCACCTCACTTTGTTTTCAGGGAACCCTTCAACACCTTTGTTCAGCTACAAGGGCAGCACCCAATTCTTGGGCAAGCTGAGATGTGCAAGGGTCCCATTGAGGTCTTCTAGGAGATGCCTTGTGCAGCCACCTGAAGAGCAAGAGCACTGGGGTGCATTCACCTGCTGCTCCTGCTGTGGGAGAAGCCACCTCTTTCCCAGGAAGCCCTCTGTGAGCTGGCTGGGAACATGGATCCTTACTGGGGACCAGCCAGCAGCCCTTCCCCCTGCTCTATCCCACCTGGCTGCTCTCTGCTGAAAGCTTCCCTGCACTCCCCACACTCAGGGGGCACCCCCACAGCCCCCCAGGGATGTCTGGCATCAAAAGCCCCGGGGTGTGGAGAAGAGCTAGGCCTGAAGCTCCGACTTGTAGTTCCATTTCTTCCGGGGCAGACACAACCCAAGAAATCACGGCAAAGAGCCAGCCTGGAGTTGGATGGGAACAGACCACCATCTCCTTACCTAGGAAGACCAACTGGACTTGTCAAGAGGAAAGAAATTCATCTACATCTCACACATATGGTCTCATCCTAATGGATATGTATGAGCATAAGGGAAGAAGAATAACCTTCTGGTTAGGCTAAGGGCTTGGCAGTTGAGATTTCGCGATGCTATTCTCAGCGCTGTCCACACCTTGCTCCGAAGCCTTAGAAAACTCTTTATCCATCCTCAGGCCTCACGTTCCCATCTGGAAACACGGCCCATACCTATTTTGCGCTCGCTGCGAAGGAGAGAGGAGGGACGTTTGGGATGCGTCTCCCTCCTCGAGCTACTCTTGTTTTGAGTTAAGGAGAGAAGGCAGGGGAGACAGGAAGAATGAAGAGCCACGAGGCATCTCTGGGAAAGCTCCAGCGTTGCTTAAGGCTGCCTGGAAAACTCAAAACTCGGTGGAGAGAGGGAAAATGGTCTTTTCCCAGCAGTCTGGGGCAGCACAGCTCATCACCTCAGATAACCCAGAGCAGACTGGAGCTATCAGACCATGTTTTCATCCTTGTGACCCCGCCCAGTTGCTTCCTGGGATCTACGTCCTCCAGGAGGGATACGCAGATGTGTATTGCCCGAGCTGGGGGCACTGCCTGGGACCCCCTGCCAGGCCGCCAGCCAGGAGGCAACAAACCCATCACTTGTCAGCAAACACGTGCCTAGAAGTGAGCTGTTACCTGCTCGAGGAGGGTGATGCTCACCACGGGGACCCACAGCAGCTGCTAGCCTTGCCTGAGGTGCTCCAGGGGCCCCAAGATGCCTCAGGGGCCAGTGGCACCTGGCCAGGCTGGAGCTGGGAGATGTCACCAGCTTCCCAGAGGTGGCTGAGGTGGGCATTTCTCCACTGCTGGAAGTCTCAGTGTCTAGCCATTCCCACTCTGGACCCACCACTATCCCCGAGTGGGCGTCCCCACCATTACCCCTGTCCCAGCTCTCCCAGGCTGCCCCAACTCTCCCAGCCCATGGTCACCAGAGATCTGTAGATGAACCAAGGATGTCCCTCTTCATCCTGCTTCCTCCAGCCCCCATGTTCCTCTCATCCTGTGCTGTCTGGGACTCTGTTCCTTGGCTGGATGCCAACTTGGGCTCCCTCCTCCATCTCCTCCTCCTCCTCCCACGGGGCATTTCTGCAGGAGCCCCTGCAAGGAGAACACAGAGCAGCCAGAGCAGCCGTAAATCCTTCCCTGCAGCCCAGGGCTCTGCCAAGCTCTCCCTTCCACCCAAATTTATGGAAAAGCAGGTCCCTGCCAGCAACACACAGTACAATTGCGAGGTGGAACAGGCAGTGCTCGCCAGCTGCAGTGAGGGCTCCTGCAGCCTTTCTCTTCCTCTTCCTCAGGCTGTGATCCTCAGTGACCTGAGGACTGGCACATCCCTGCACAGGCAAAACAGCCCTGGCAGAGTTTGCCTCCATCCAGCCCTTTGGGAGTATCCCAGACCTCAGGAAGGAGCATGAGACCTGCCATGGACAGGCCACAGATGAATCCAAACACCCCCTCATGCCACCCCCTTCCTCCCTGTTCCCCTCAGTGCTGGCAGAGGGGTGAGCCCAGGCATAGGTAGGAGAATCTGGAGGGTTCAAAGGGTTCAGGGAGCGAGGTGAGAGCCAGCAGCTGAGCATCACCGGGGATTTCATCCCGGTAGCAAAGGTCAGCCACATGCCACCCCCCTCCTCTGCTGTCACCGCAGAGGTAGCGCTGACAGTGGACCCGAATATTTGCATTTCCTGATGGCTGCGTGCTGAAATTTGCAGTCTTAATGGTGCATTAATGCTGGCTCCTGCATTTCATTACTCCTGAGAGCGAGGAAAGGCACAGAGTGAAAATAAAAATCCCCCTCAACTCAGCCAGGCCGGCCTGGCCACCGAGCGCCGGCTCCTGCCAGCCCACCGCACACACACGGCACGCGGCTGCAGAAAACCCAGCAAAAAACATCTTTACTTCACTTATCCTTAACCCTGGGATGCCCCTTCCCAGGTCCAGAGGTGATCAGAACCCACCCAGCCACCTCCTCAGGACACCCCTGCGTTGCTTTGGAGAGGCGACCCCGTGGCTGCTTTCCTGTTTCAGGTCCTGCCTGCACAGGTCAGGGAATTCAATCTACTTTTTGCCCAAATCAGACTTGGCTGCTGTTTCTTTGCTGCAGCCTGGACACAAATTTCTGGGCCTGAGCTTCAGCATAAAGCACTTGGAAACCTGGCCTGGAAGCACAAGGGAAGAAGGGAGCCAAGGCTTGCACAGGAGAGCAGGAGGGGAGCAGCACCAGTGCTGGGGGGTGGCTGAAAGGAGAGATCAGGCAGCAGGGAACATCTGGCATGTTCATCACGGGCCAGACCAAAGCTTGGTGCTGGCCCTGCTCTCTGCAACAGGCTTTTTGGGATGCCCAGCACACCAACGGTCAGCATCCTCTGTGTCCCTCAGGATGTTCTTTAGTTGTGGGTCCCTCACAAGGGAGAGGGAACCGAGAAGGGAAAGGGGCTGGAGCAGCAGGAGTGACTGAGGGAGCTGGGGGGGGAGCTCAGCCTGGACAAAAGGAGGCTCAGCGGGGACCTTCTCGCTCTCAACTCCCTGACAGGAGAGGGGAGCCCAGGGCGGCGGCGGTCTCTTCTCCTGGGTAACAAGCAAAAGGACAAGAAGAAATAGCCTCAAGTTGTGTCAGGGAAGGTTTAGAGTGGATATTAGGGGAAATTTCTTCACAGAAAGGGTGGCCGGGCATTGCAACAGGCTGCCCAGGGAAGTGGCGCAGTCACTGCCCCTGGAAGTGTTCAAAAGCCTTGTGGATGTGGCACTTGGGGACATGGGTGGTCTTGTCAGTGCTGGGGGAATGGTTGGACTCCATGATCTTAGGTTTTTCCAGCCTCAATGATTCACTATTTCCATGTGTTCAAGCCCAACCCAAGGGCACATGGATGAAGTCAAATAGCCCAGGGCACATGGAGCACCCAGGCAGCATCTCCTGTGGCCTTCAGACCTGCAAATGTTTGTCTCTACCCACTGTGCCCTTGAGGTCCACCATCAGCAGGGTGAGGTACCTTCCCATCCTCTCCCTTGTTTGAGACCTACAAAGGTTCCAGCCATCCACACTGGGCAAGGGCGGGGGAATTAGGCTGGCTGAATGTGATTCCACAATCCCCAAAACTCAATCCTTTCCACAGGCTCACCCAACGTGAAAGTGACCCCATCACTTCTGTCTGAGCAGCCTCACACTGTCCCCCAAGCCAGGGAGGGCTTTCATCACCCCCAGAGCATCAGGGGTGGCATCAGTGGGGGGTCCCTTCCTGCATCCATCCCCACTGTTGGGTGTCTTTCCCAATGTCCAGCCTGGAATCCCTGCTTGCTTTCCTCAACCTGGTTTCCATCTGCAAGTCCATCCGGCAGCACCCCGCTGCCCAGGCGGGCCTGCCCTGCCTTTCCTGGCCATAAAACCAACGGGGCAGTGGAAATATTTCGGAAACACCTTTTATAGTTCTCTCAGCAGGGCTGCAGTTAACCCCTAAAGGGGCTGGCAGCCATCAGGAAAAGAAATTTCAATCCAGCCAAACTATTACACAGGAAAAAGGCTGATTTTGGTGCCATTTTTAACACTGATGACTTCAGCATCGTCCCCTCAGACTCTGCCACCTCTTCCTGTTCTCACATTCTGCAATGACCTGGAGCTCTGGCATGCTCTGGATCAAAAGTTTTCCCTCTCTCCACATCCACCAGTCTCAGCCTCTCAGGTGTCTCTGCCAAACTGCCCTGGTTTGTGGGACTGTGGTGCTGCTCCATCGAGGCTCAGGTTCTGCTAAAACCCAGCCCCTGCAGCCACCCTCGGGCTATTTTCAAAGGCACCTACAGACCATTAGGTCACAGTGACTAAAATAGCAGATTCCGGTCCGAATCGGGGTGATGAGCACATTTCGTCCAGCATTTGCCCAGGTCCAAAGCATTCAAGCTCCTCCCGGCCAGGAGTCCTGAGTGAGGACACCAGCCACTCCACGGGTGCCAGTGGGGCAGCTCATGGAACCTCTTGCTTTCAAGAGCATTAATTCCCCAGTTCAGACCCACATGAAAAGTCCAGCACCTGTCAAGGATGAGACCCTCCAGGGCCCACTGGGGACCTCCACTGCTGTCCAGGCACAGCGGAGCAGGGGGACACTGTCACCAAAAGGGGGTTTGGGGTTCAGACAGCCCTGGGGTCCTTTGGCTCTGCATGAACCACACAGATGATGTCTGAGAGGGTTGAAGTCGACAAGCTCAGCCCATCCCAGCTCCTCGTGCTGACCTCCAGCACGTTCCAGCCCCCTCGGCCGCTCCTGGAGACGGTAGCGCCAGGACGTGACATTCCCTCCGTTTTATCTTCACACATGGGCAGTTCTCAACAAGCAGCAAAAGCCAAACTCTTCCACCACCTGGCACATAAGCTGGGACGGGGGCAAAGCTGGGCTGAGAGCACACATGTCCCACAAGCAGCCAGGAAAAGGGTCACCTGGTCCCCAGTACCCGGCTGGAGCCCACAGCAAGGTCCCCAGGAAGGGGCAGTTGCTGCCCAGAGGTGGAAGCCAGGGTCCTTCAAGTAATACCCTGGCTGTGGGTCAGATTTATGGCTCCCAGGGCAGCTGATCCTCATCCCAGGGATGATGCTTTCGTGATGCTTTGGTCACTGCACATTTCAGGGCCAGTCTGGGAATGGGCAGAGACTGGCACAAGTGGGACCCTACCTGCACGTGGCACTGGCAGGCAGCACAGACTGCTCCGAGCTCTCCAGGCATGAATGACCTCCAGGAAGGGGACTGCTGCGTGCCCTAGCAGATGCTCCACAGAGATCTCACTGGTGACATGCACCACTTCATGGCTCATCCCAAATATCCAGCTCCAACATGATCCTGAGGAGGACACCATAGAACCACAGAACAGTTTGGGTTGGAAGAGATCATACAATTCCAACTTCTCTGCCATGGGCAGGGACACCTTCCATTAGACCAGGTTGCTCCAAACCCTGGCCAACCTGGCCTTGAACAATTCAAGGGATGGGGCAGCCACAGCTTCTCTGGGCAACCTGTGCCAGGGCCTCACCATTCTCAGAGGTAAGAATTTCTTCCTAACATTCAATCTAAATCTCTTCTCTTTCAGTTTGGAACCGTTCCCCCTTGTCCTTTCATCACCCCTGTCCCCTGCTCCCCCCAGGCTGGACCATCTCCCCATGCTCTGGTTGGTGCCCCGGGATCCATTCCATTGACTGCTCCCTCCTTCCTGGGGGCTCAGCATCCTCAACGGGTGCTTCAGAGGCAATCCAAAATTGCTATTTTTTGCCTCAGGGAAAATTCAGTAGCAATTCAGAAAAGAGCCTGGGATTCGGGCCATCTGCATTCTGTCACACATGGCTTGACTGAGTCCCTAAATCATCCCATGCCTCAGTTTCCTGCCTTTATGAAACAGAGAGGCCATTCCTTCAGTTGTCCCAGTATTTATCTTCCCTCTGGAAACCCTCTGGGTCAGAGGCTTCCTCTTGGTGCAGTGACTGGCTACATGCCAGCTGCAGAAATGAAACCTTGGGGTATCCTGTTTAAGTGGGGTGATCTGTCTGCAGCTGGGAGATACTCCTACCCTAACCCAGGGAGAGGGCTGGGATCCCCTCATTCAATTCCTTGGCACTGCAATTTGCTTTCCCCTTCAAAAAAATGCACAGACTGTGGGTTTCCAGCAGCTGAGTGGTTGCCTGAATGCCCTGGTTTGGGAAGGGGCTCAGCGAGGAGGCCAGGGATTCCTCTGGATGTCAGGGGGAAGGAGGAGAAGGGGCATCACCAGCTAAGTTGGTGCCTGGATCAACTGTTGGTACTGGTGGCCTTTGGACAGGTGGGGGTATCCCCCAGCATCCCAGTCACTCCTGGAACCAGGAGAGGGTTTTGCTGGCACTGAGTCACTCCAGCCCTTACAAAAAACCCAGCAGTATTTCCCTCACTGGCCGTATAAACGGCAGGGCCAGCGGATGTGAGGAGTCTCCATAGCTCTTCCAGGTGCATTTCCCTCCCTTTTCTCTCCAGTCTCACTGAAAGCCATCTCCTTTACTTCCTCCCTGGCCCTTTCCAGTGCCCACACAGAGTCCAGACCCACAGTCCCTCAGAGACCCCCTTGGGCAGAGCCAAGCCATGGGTGCTCAGGGTTCATGGGCTCTGGCTGAGGGGCTGGCACTGCTCAGCTTCCCAAGGGACACCACACAAGCAAGGACCTCCATGCCCATGGGAGCAGCTCCCATCTCTTCCCCTGCACCTGTACAAGGCGAGGGGGAGATGCCAGGGGTCTTCATCGTGGTCAACAACCCCCACCCAGGGAAGGATGTCCCAATGAAGGGTGTGGAACTTGCACTCTGTGTCCAGGCTTACCACTAGCTCCAGTCTCAGGAGCCCCCAGTCCCACTAGACCTCATGCCACCTCCCCAAAATTCCCTCTCCCCTTCCACACTTCGGAAAGGGCAAAGGTCTCAACTCCAGCTGAGGTGCAGAGAGATTCAGTGTGTCCTGATGGGATGTGCCAGGGTAGATGGGAAACCATCTGCCTTCTCTGAAACTGGGAGCAAAGTGCAGAACCACCCCCTAAATTTGGTGAATCCCAGATCTCACCTCCCACCACTGGTGGTCTGAGGCCTGGAGCCCCCACAGGGAGGGATCCTCAGCTTCCCTGGCAAAGGGCTGCCCTGCTGCAAAGCTGCCCTTTCCCAGAGCCCATCTCCCAGGGCTCCAGCGGCCTGTGCCCACCATGGGGACATCCCAGCTGCATGGGGGAGGCAGAGGCAGAGCGCCCTGTCCCCCATGGAACAGGGATGGAGGAACCGGCAGAGTTGCCATGGAGATTTTCTCCCTAGCAGATGCTCTGGGCAGGTGCAAGAAGAGGCTCTGCCCCCCTCGCTGTGCGGCACAATGCCAGCCGGATCCTGCAGAAACAGGAAGCCTCTGCAACCGCCTGCTGCCAGCCCAACGGCCACCACCACCACTGCCACCACTGCCACCACTGCCACCACTGCCACCACTGCCACGAGCCTCCCAGCGAGCGGGAAGGGGCAGTTGGGCCCCCTGTCCGTGTCCCTGCGGGGAAACCGAGTCACCTTCCAAGCCACCCTGAGCTCCTGGCTTCACCTCCCCCAGCCCCAGCGTGTGTGATGATGGCACATCTGGGTTGTTCCCACCCACCCTTGGGACCCTCTAGCCCCCCTCTCTGCCTGCTGTCTGTCACCTACTGCCTCCTTGCTGAGCAGGCTGGTCACACACAGTATTACCCAATATATGATCCATAGTCGACCCCGGTCACTGCCAGGGCACTGGCACAGTCCTGCATGGACAGTCAGCCTATGCCAGCCTCCCCAGCCTGCCCCAGGGCTGGAGGGGCAGTGCTGCCCTTGGAGAGTGGCAGAGGGCATCCATGAGATGAGTGATGCCAGCTCAGGTTTGTGCTCTGTCAGTGGGAACAGATGCTTCACAGCTCTGAACCCATCCTGGGAACCCCTGCTCCCCACCTTTCCTGCTGCTTCCAGCACTTCTCCCTCTCCTGGTCCCTCCAGCTACTCATAGAATCATGGAATATCCTGAACTGGAAGGAATACACACGGATCATCAAGTCCAGCTCCTGGCCCCACCCAGGACAGCCCCAACAATCCCCCCATGTGCCTGAGAGCATTATCTCGCTGCTCCTTAAAACCACCCTCTGAAGTTCCCAGTGCCACGGCATTAGACCCTTAAAAATCCCCACAAAACCACATCACCAAGGCTCTCCTAACACCCATCTGGAGCTCGCCTCCTCCCGCAGGACCTTCCTTAGAAGGGGATTTCGCTCTTGTTTTCCCCCTCGGTGCGGTGCTGAGGCGAGAGCAGCGGGCGGGTTCCGGGAGCGACACCCACACAATCAAAAGCTGCTCTATCCAGCCGGCCCGAGCGTTTCCGTGGTAAGCAGAGCTGCCGGGCTGTGTACCTAGAGCCAGGGCTGCGTTTTCCAAACACGCTCGGGTCACTCTCCCGCTTGTGCCGGGAGCCCAGGAGCGGATAATGGAGGCAGTGTTTGGGCATATTCCGGCGCTATCGCGGAAATAACGCGAGCTGGCAACCCTCCTGCAGCCTCACCACGGGCACTGGGGGGACCACGGGCCTGGCTGTGCTGGGATAAAGCCAAGTAAAGCCCCCAGCTCAGCGGGTTGGTCCCCTTCCCGAAATCCTGAGGACATTGAGGGCAGTGGGGTTCTGCTCTGCCATTCCTGGCAGCCCACGGCTGGCAGACCTGTTGCTGCTATGCCTGGTTAACCGTGGTAGTGGGTGGCACTTACACCTTTGGGAACAAGGTCTCAGGGTGGCAGCGCTGGGTGGGTATCCCTCATAGGTGCCAAGGGGACAGGGCTGTGGTGTCGGTGTCCCGGCGGGGCACATGTGCCCCTTCCCAGGGAGCAAACCTGAAGGGCAGCAGGGCAGGAGGGCACAGGGCAGGGACCTGGCCTGGTGTCACACTGGGTGGCAGGAGGGTGCTGTGGTGGGATTGGAGGGGCACAGTGGTGTGGGATGTTTGGTGTTGATGTAGGGCACTGATGCAGGACAGGACAGACTGGCACAGTGGAGTCCAGTGCAGCACCCTGTGCCAGGGTGCCCTCTGCAGTGGCCAGAACCAGTGTGGTGCTGGAGTGATGCTGTCTGACACTGTGCCTAGTTCAGTACCCCACTCAGTGCCTGGTGTGGCAGTACCCAGTTTGGTCCAGCCATGGTGCTGCCCAGAATGGTGCCCAGCACGATTTTGTGCCTGGGTAAGTGTCTGGTTCAGTGCCATCGTATCTCTGCCCAGTTTGGTGCCTGGTTCAGTGCTCAGCCCAGCACTGCCTGATGCACTGTCTGGTTATTTGCCTGGTTTGATGCCCAATTCAGTGCCTGGTACAGCATTGCCCAGTCTGATGCCCAGTTCTTTGCCTAGTTCAGTATCCAGTTCTGTGCCCACTGCAGCAGTGCCTGGCACAGTGCCCAGTTCTGTGCCTGGTTCCTTGCCCAGTTCCATGCCCAGTCCAGTGACCAGTCTGGTGCCTTGTTCTGTGCCTGGTTGTACCATCTAGTGCCCAGTTCAGTTCCCAGCTGTTTGCCCAGTCCAGTGCTCAGTTCAAAGCCCAGTTTGGTGCCTGGTTCAGTGCCAGGTTCAGTGTCTGGTATAATGCCTGACTCTGTGCCTGATGTGGTACCCAGTTCAGTGCTCAATTCACTGACTGGTTCCACACTTGCTCCAGTGTCTGGCTGTTTGCCCAGTCCAGTCACCTGTTTGGTGCCCAGCCTGGTGCAAGGTCTGGTGCCCAGTCATTTGCCTGGTTGGGTGCCTGGTTGTTTGCCTGGTTCAGTGCCTGGTACAGTGCCCAGTTCAAAGCCAAGTTTAGTGCTCTGTTCAGTGCCCAGTCTGGTGCACGGTTCCATACGTGCTCCAGTATCTGGTTGTTTGCTCAGTCCTGTACCTGGTTTGGTGCCCAGTTTGGTGCCCAGTTGTTTGTCTGGTTGTCTGCCTGGTTCAGTGCTCTGTGGATTGCCTGGTCTGGTACTCTGTTCAGTGCCCAGTTCAGTACCCAGTCTGGTGCCTGGTTGTTTGCCCAATTCAGTGCCCGGTTCAGTCCCCAGTTTGGTGCCTTGTTCAGTGCCCAGTTGTTTGTTCAGTCCAATACCCACTTCAGTGCCCAGTCTGGTGCCTGGATCTGTGCCTGCTCCAGTGTCTGCTTGTTTGCCCCGTCTGGTACCTGGTTCAGTGCCTGGTTCAGTGCATGACTGTTTGCCCAGTCCAGTGCCCGGCTGTTTTCCTGGTCTGTTGCCCTGTTCAGTGCCCGGTCCAGTGCCCTGTTCAGTGTCCGGTCTGGTGCCCAGGTGTTTGCCTGGTTCAGTGCCTGATCCGGTGCCCTGTTCAGTGTCCAGCCTTTTGCCATGCCCAGTTCCTGGTCCAGTGTCCTGTTTGGTGCCCTGCTCAGTGCCCCGTCCTTTGCCCTCTTCAGCACTGTGCTCGGTGCCCTACCCAGTGCCCAGTGCAATGTCCTGCCCAGTGCCCAGTGCCCAGTGCCCAGTGCCCAGTGCAGTGCCCCATTCAGTGCCCGGTCCTTTCTCCCATTCAGTGCCCAGTGCGGTGCCCTGCCCAGTGCCCAGTGCAGTGCCCAGTGCCCAGTGCCCTCCGTCCCTCCCTCCCCGCGGTGGCCTCCGCCGCCCCCCCGGCCGAGCGGCTCCGCGGCCGGCGCGGTCCAGGCCGGCTCTTCGGGGCAGCGCGGCGCGGGCGGCGCCAGGCGGGTGCGCGGTGCCACCGGCGGGTCCCCGGGCCGCCGCCGCCCGACATTGGCTGGAAACTGGAGCAGCGCGGCGGGGACGGTCGATGCCGATCGATCGCGGCGCGGGCGGCACGGCACGGCACGGCACGGCACGGCACGGCACGGCTCGGCACGGCACCGGCACCCCGCGGTCCCTCGTGTCCCCGCTCCGCGCCGCCCCGCAGCCCGCGGGGGGATGCTCGGCACCGGCACCGGCACCGGGAAAGGGGCAGGGGGTGAACGGCAGGAGCGCCGTCCCCGGGGTGTCCTGCCAGCAGCGGGAGGGACTCCGGGGAGTGTTGCCGGGTGACGCTGCCCCGTCCCCGTGTCCTTGTGGCCCGCTGGGACGGTGACAGACGGGGTCAGCCCCGTACCCCAACCCCAGCGCCATCCGCCGTCCTTCCTCCTGCTGGAGGCGCCAGCTGGGACATCTCGCTTGGGGTCTCTCCCCAAGAAGTTCTGGAGCTGGATCTGTCCCTCCTGCTGGCCCCGCTCCATGGCCAGCTCCAGCTGTCCCCACCACCGGGTACAAAGAGCTCCACACGGGGCCACGGGCGCTGGGACACGGGCTGTGCCCACGGAGACCCCCACGGTCCCCTCACCCCCGCCAGCTCCCGAGGATCTGCCCTTCCCTTCCCGGAGCTGGCCAGGAGCTTTGCTCCGGCGGCTGTTCCCAGGGGACGGTGCCCAAAGTTTCCTTCCTGGTAGCAGGAAAACCTTTTTTAATCTGGGAAACCAAAGCGGCGGCCTCGCAAGTGCTCATGCGTGGCCGGCCAGCGCAGCCCAGCTCACCGCCCGCAGGGATGGCTGTGTCCCTGCCCTTTATCTTTCCCAGCCAGAGCCGGATTTTCAGGGCCGGGGACACGGCGGTGGGTGTGCAACGACGGCGTCGGACACGGCAGCAGCATCTCCTGCGCCTCGGGGTGGGGGACACGCCGGAATGCCGCGGTGCGGGATGAGTGGCCCCCGACGCCGGAGCAGGGAGAGCTACTTTTTCCGCGAGTGCCGTTAATTAATGGCAGAAGGAGCTGACGGGGCGGCTCGGCAGCGCTCGGGAAGGGGCTTAGCCCTGGGGCTGGCAGTTCCCCACGGACACCCCTCCCCAGCGCAGGCAGCCCCCCGGGCCGATGTCAGATCTGAAGTCGCTGGGTTAGGGCGGCACCAAAGTTTCACCAGGTTTTGCTCTTGTTTGACAGTGATTTCAATAATAATGCTGGAGGATCCTCTGGCAGCGGGAACCCCGGGGGGCTCAGCATCCGCTGGGGAGGGGCGGGGAAGGGGGAGGGGGTCGGCATTTAAAACCAGGGGATTGGGAAGACTTGGTAAGAAAGAAAAAAAAAAAACAAAACGCTGAATAAAATGCTAAAATGTACCCCTGGGTTTGATCTCCGGGGCTTTTTGCCCCCTTGGAATTAGCAGGCTGCTAGGAAGTCACGGCTCTGTCCATCAAGGGCAGGCGTGGGCCCATCATTCCCATTTTCTTTTCTTTTTTTTTATTTTTTAAGGAAGAGAAAAATCTCTTTATTTTGCAACTCCTGCATGAATCAAGTTAGCATTTCACAGCTATTTAACACCTGGTTACAGCTTCTTGCGGCAGAACCGATGATGCTCCACGCTCGGCACCCGCTCCGCATGGCGGGATCTGCCCCTTCCCGCAGGCGGGGACCAGCCGGATTTATTATTTCTCCGTTCCAGGCAGGGATTTAAGGCAGGAGGTGCTTTGTGTGACTTTGTCGGGGGGTTCTCCTGGCCCTGCCCGGCGGGGTGAACCCCCAGCTCTCCCCCAGCGCCACCGCTCGCCCCGTCCAGCTGCCATTACGGTCGGGTGGGAATCGACTCAAGTCCTTAAACCCCAAGAGTTAATCAAAGTGCTTTGAATATGTAAATGCTGAGTATTGTTTATCATTGCCTAGAGCTGATACAGCAGTTTTCCTGCTCAAAGCCCCGTTCAGATGGGAGCTCATGAAAATTCACAACAGCCTCGAAAATAGGTGATGGGGATTATTACCCCCGTCTTCCAAATGAGCAAAGGCAGGAAGAGCCACGGAGCCGATGGTCCCGGTGGCAGCGGGAATGGCGATGGAGGACAGTGATGGTATCTCCCAATGGGTGTAAATCAGCTCTTGCCTCATTTCCTTTGGCCAGACGTTTGTGCCGGGCTGCCCAGGCTCCAGGCGGTGTTGGTGATGGAGCTCTCGATGGCTGGGTGTGACACTTGCTTAAATATACACAGTGCTGGCACCAGGCAGGGAATTCCACGCAGGCGACACCCAGTTTTCCATGAGGTTCTTCTGCAAGACCTCCAGCAATGAGCGCTCTGTCAATTAATTAAACAATGAGCTTGAGTGGGATCTGTGGGAGACTGGGGGAAGGAAGGCAAGAGAGAGGACTGAGGAAGGGGCAAATTGGTCTCTTGGTCTTGGCAGGACTCCCTGGGCACAGGCATCCCCAGCAGGCATGGGAATGCTGGGATGAGGGAAGCCATGGGCTCCTCCATCACTTGGCTCCTCCAGGTAAGAGTATTGTAGAGGGGACCATGGGGCTGGAGACCCCGGCTCACTTCAAGCCTATCCGTACCCCTGGAGTTCTGCTTCCTGCCGGGTTCCTGTGGGTCAACTTGTTGACTCCAACACCTGGAAGAGTTTTTGCCCTCAGCCCAAGCTGGGTGCCTCTGTGCCCAAGCAGATGCCCCGGTTTTGGGTTCGCTTTGCACAGGGCAGCTGACCCTGGAGGCCCAGGGCAGCCTCCTGCCTCATGAGCCATGCCTGCGGCAGAGCTGCCAACCTCAGGGGAGGCTGGGGGACAGCTGGGAGCAGGACGTGTCTCAGCCAGCCAAATTTAATCCTCCTACGTTAGCAAGGCTTAAAATAGGCTCCCTGCAGCATCGATGAGGGTGGTGGAGTTGGCCTACTCCAGCCCTCCCAAGTATTTTGGGGAAGCAGGGATGGCTGTGTTGCAGACAAGCACAGCTGGGAGGAACTGTGCTGTGCTGTCAGGATGTCCCTTGCTGAAGCTATCCCAGGCATTAAACACACCTTGCAGCACCTTCACTCCTCCAGCCTTCCACCCCCTCCTCTCAGCGTGCCACCCCCTCCCTTGCCATTCCTCTGCAGCCCTTTCCTGCTGTCTCCCATGGCCAGAGGGTTAATTTTTCCCTGCACTTCATGGAAGAGATCCTTTTTGGTCAAGCCGAGCTCACAGTTCAGTCTTGATCCGCCCTCCATCAGCTGCCCCCGGGAGATGCCATCCAGAGACGTGTTTGCTCAGGACATGACCCTGTGCAGGGTATTTCAGTGGCTCTTGGGGGCAGCTGCCATGGGGGATTGGCTTCTCCATGGGCAGAAAGCCATGGAGGAGCCCTCAAAGCAAGGCAGGGATGGTGACACACTCAAGGAGCTGAGCTGGCAACTCTGGAGACATGAAGGTATTATGCAGTGGTCATCTTGTAGAGGGATGTCCCAAGCATGCTGGATGTCTCCTGTCTTCCCAGCACAGAGACCAAGTCCCTGCAGCACTGCAGGGCCAGCTCCAGCTCTTGGCCACCATCCCATGATGAGGGGCACTCAGGTTTCCCTGCCTTCCAAGGCAACCAGAGATGCTCCTCAGGCAGAGCTGAGCTCTTGTGGTCACCAGCAAGCTGTCTATATTTTCTCATGGGTGTTCCCTTGGTACTGGGACCACCACTCATGGGCCAAGGAGGAATCTGTTATTGGTCATCCCCTTCTGTCTGGGAAGCAGGGTCAAGCAGGAGGGAAAAGGTGGACAGTGAATGTACCGGGATATATAGAATGGATACAGATTGGTGATGTGTCCCCCTCACCTGGCCGTACACATCTCATCTCATCTCTTTGTCTGGAAGAGATCTCCCACTGCAGCCCTGCAGAGCTCTTTCCCTGAGCCAGAAGGTCCATTAGGAGACAGGATCCAACCCCAGATGGTCTAAAACTGCTGTTCTCTCAGACAGGTTCCAGCATCTCCCCAGGCAGTGTAGGATGGTTGCTCTGTGAGAAAGGGCCCCTGCACCTCTCCCCCAGGACCCCACTCTTGGCTGGGGATTGAAGGGGCTTAGTCTGTGTGTTGGGGGCTCCTGGGGACCAAGCTTCGGTGAGATTTGGGGGCTACTGGGAGAGTCCTGCTGTTAACCCAGCAGTGGCTTTGGCAGTGCCTGTGGTCACTGGTGCAGCTCAGTTGGTGCTTCATCCAGCCCCACAGGCTCTACCTTCCTCCTCCCTGGCTCCCTGCTGGAACAGAGGCTCTCCATTCCCTCCTCTCCAGAGGCAAGGGCTCCCGTCGGGCTCTGCCCTCCCTGCCTCACCCCCCTCCTGCCTTCCCATGGCACCTGGGGGGGTTTAAAGAAGCCGTTTTCCCACTTCTCCTTCCTCTGTGCAGCCTCTCCGAGGGCCCACGCACCAGCTGGGCCCCCCACCATGCTACTCCCACCTCCCCTGCTGTGCTGCCTGACGCCTTCCTGCCTTCACCTGGTGGGGTGAGCCCTGTGCGGGAAGGCAGCGGGCATGGAAGAGGCAGGAGAAGCTCCATCTCCCTTTCTGATCCCTGCAGGGCTCCAGAGTTGAGCTTCACCTACCTGGTGGAGCCCTCTGTGAGCTGTCCCTCTTCCCCATCACTGCTGTGGCACCCCCTTGAGGAATCCACTGAGCCTCCCTGCTTTGGGCTTCCCTTTCTGAGGAGCAAAACTTCCTCAGGAAAGAGAGCAGGGGGAAATTCCCGCGTTATCCTGAGCTTTGCTGGGCTGGCTGAGCTGGCCAAGCAATAAACTGGCAGCATCACAGCACTGCACCAAGCCAGCAGACACCCTGGTGTTTGCCACTTTGCATTTCCCTCCACATCCCCAAAGGGTTCCCAAAGGAGGCCTCAGACTATTGAAATCATTACCCACACACAGCCCAACCTCTCCTGCTCCTGTTGCATCCATCCCCACCGGCAGCAGAGACCTGCCTGCACTGCTCTCTCTGCCTGGGGTCTCTGGTGTCTCTGCTGTGGCTCTAAAAGAAACAAAAAAAACCCAATAAATCCCCTGGTGGTGCAGAGAAAGGGTTTTATCCCCGAGAAGCGGTGGCACATCCATTGCTTGAGCTGGCAGGGATGGCCAGCAGGAGCTGGGCTGAGTGGACATCAAGCAGTGGTGGATCTGCTCCTCACAGCTGCCCACCCTCGGTGGTGTCTGCTTGTCTGTCCCTGCTCCAGACCCTTGTCCCAGCCCTGAGGCTCCATGCATGGACTGTTGCCCTATTTCTCATGGATCTGAAGGATACTGTCAGGTGTGAGGGAGGAAGAGGAGCCTGGGGAAGAGAGAAGAAGTTGATGAGGAAAACTAAGGGATGCAGAAGCTCCCTGGACCATGGAAAAAAAGGAAGAGGGAGAGGATTTCTCCATAGCAGTGACAATGGGCAATCCTTAGCACATGGCTCAGGAGAACTGGTGTTGGTGGACATTCCCATTTGTGCTAAGAAACCCACTGGGACATGACAACTGTTGTCCAGGACAGTCCCAAAACACCAGCATTTCCAGGAAGGCATCATCTGGACATGGTACCAATGGTAGCCACTCAGCTGGAGGCACACAGGGATGCTTGGAGGCACCTGGAAATCCATGGCATGCTGGTGACATGGGAAAAGAGGAGCATTTTGCCAGTATTCTCAAGGAGGGTGTGGGACATCCTTGTTTGTGACCTGGACAAATAAAAACTGGGAAGGAAAACAGTGGAACCCTGAGCGAGCAAGAGGGGGAGGAGAGCAGCGTGGTTCATGCCAAACCAAAAACACAAAGTAGGTCTCGCCCGATCCCGAGGAAATCACGTTCTGCCGGAGCCGGAGCGTGGGTTGGTAGCAGGAAAGCTGCTGCCAGGACGGGCTTCCGCAAGACTTCCTCTCTCATGGCCCTTCGTTAGGGAATTAGGACGTAACGAGACGAACGCAGCGGAGAGGAAACGAGCGCCCGGGGAGCCGCCGCTGGGGGAGTTTCGGGGACTCTGCCCTGGCCCTGTTTGCTCTCATTAGGGAGGTGGAAGGAAACACAGGCAGGCACTGGCGGGCGACCCACGGCTTGGGGAAAGCGTGACCATGCGGATGCCCGGAGCAGCCTGGAGGGTGCCCAGCCAAGATGGCCCTGGCCAGGGAGGGGAGTGAGTGTAGAGCTGGGGAGCAGTGGAAGCAGGAACAAGAACACTTGGGGATGCAGGATCCACATTGGTGGAATGGAATGGTACAGAGGGGATGGGCTTGGCATGGGGCAGGTACCACTGGCTAAGCCTGCATGGGGCCATCTCCAGCCTTGGTGTGGGCAGGCGTCCAGCACCCATCCCAGCCATGGAGTGGTGGGGCTGAACCCCAAAGGGGCTGGAGAACATGTATCCACGGAGCTGGATCCTATGTGGGTGGATGTGCTGGATCCTATACGAGTGGATGTACTGGAGCCGAGTGGGTAGACAGGTTGGAGACCATGGGAAGAATGGGCTGGAGCCCATGTGGGAGGATGTGCTGAATCCCACGTGGGTGGATAGGCTGGACCACATGGGAATGGATGTGCTGGAGCCATGGGTGTGGATGGACTGAAGCCTGTGGGGATGGATGTGCTGGAGCCATGGGTGTGGATGGACTGAAGCCTGTGGGGATGGATGTGCTGGAGCCATGTGGGTGGATGTTCTGGAGCCTGTGGGGATGCTCAGAGCCCCCCACCTAGCCCTGGAGTCATCCTCCCATCCCAGCCAGCTGGAGAGGGGCTGCAGGATGTTGCTCTATCCACCTCTCCCCAGGACAGCCTGGCCTTTGCCCTTCTGGGCTCCAGCCTAGATGCAGCTTCAGCTGCATGCTATCTCCAGCTCCAGCTCCCACCCCAGCCCCAGCATGCTGGCAACCAGCAGGCAACAATCCTGGAATAGCCCCAGTGGCTCTCCCTGGGGGACTCTGGGCCTGATGCCCCCTTCTTTGGTATCAGAGAAGCTGAATCCCCCCACGACACCCCTCCAGCCCCATCTCTAGGCCCTGATGGCCTTTCCAAGCCCAACAAAGGGAAACACCTGCCCTCCAAACCCATCTCCCCGTGCCATCCATGCACAGGGGCAGGATGAGCATCAGGGAAGGCGCTTTCAGTCCCTCGCTATTTTTAATTGCTCTTTCCCAGAAAGGCTGGTGCAGGCTCCGAAAGCCGCTTCCAGCTGGGAGTTTGGAAAGCTGGTTCCAGTTAGGCGCCCGGCACTCGCTGCGCTCCGAGCTGTTATTTTTAGAAGGGCTGAAGGCGACGGCCCCGCTCCCCAGGCTGCTGCTCAGCTCTGGCCACGGCTCCTGGTCGCCAGCACCTCGCCGGACCCTCGGCCGGGGACGTCTTGGCGGCATGGTTTTATGACTGCCCTTTTTATTCTGGTGTTTTTTTGGCAGGGAGGGACTTTCATCTCTCCACGTCAAGCTGTGCAGCCAGGAAGACCAAAGGCGGAGGATGTGAGCAGTGGTCATCCCTGAAGGGCCGGGGCGCGGAGCAGCGTCTTCTGGTTTTAATTAAAAACAATCCACTGGCAAAGTTTGAAGGCGTGAGCAGTGGCTGGGCCAGGACAAGACCAGCAGGGAACAGCTCCAGGGGGGCGACCAGCACCAGGGCTGGGGCTGCCAGGCACTGACAGGGCCTCCTGCCCCATGCCTGGGTCCTGCCCCACGTCTGGTTTCTGCCCTCACCCTTTCCCCTGCTCCCTCCTGCCTCGTTCCCTCTCCCCAGGGACCTCCCAGTGCCACTGCTCTGCCATCCTTTGGTCATCCCATCGATGGGTATGACCCTTTGGAGCTCTCCCCATGCTCAGCCTCGCTGAGGTGCCCCTGGGCTGCCAGACTGTAGGGGGCAGAGCTGGGAGTGCCCCCCAGAGCAGGATACCCCAGGGGGCCACTGACTCCCAGCTCCCTGCCATAGTCCCCAGGCAGTTGCCATGGGTTCTATCCCCTCATTGTGACCCCCAGTCCACTTCCATGGGGTTCATTCCATCACTGTGACCCCCCCAAAACTCTTCCATGGGCTCACCCCTCTACTGCAAATCTCAGCCCTCCTCCATGGAGTTCATTCTGTTTCCCTGACCCCCATGAGACTCATCCCATCGCTGTGACCCCAAACCCTCTTTTGTGCAGCTCCCATTGATGCGACACTTCAATCCCCTCCCATGACGTTCATCCTGTCTCCGTGACCCCCAACCCTCTTCTATAGGGGTCACCCCTCTGCCATGCCCTCAATCTCTCCTCTGGGGAGCTCATCACTTTGACCCCCCCAACCTTCTTCCATAGGTTTCATCCAATCACTGTGATCCCCCAACTCCCTTCTGGGGGGCTCCCATAGATGTGATCCTCCAGCTCTCTCCCATAGAGCTCACCTCATTCCCGTGACCCCCAACTCTCATCCATGGGGTTCATCCCCTTTCTGTGACCCCCCCCCTCAACCCTGTTCCATGATTCTCATCCCATCAGCGTGC